>QEOT01006463.1:191998-205057 GCA_003123785.1 Pterocarya stenoptera
TTTTTTTTTTAATTTTAATTTTAATTAATTTTTAAAAATCCACAAATTAATTAAACTAGTAAACTGCATACACCCCCTTTGAAGTTGTTGCGCCTAATATCACATGTTGATACCTAATCAATTCTAATGCTATCTATCTAGCTATGACTCAAACTATTCTTTAAGTTTCTTAATTTATATATAATTTGCTCCAAATTATAATGAGGTTTTGTAATGACGAAATTGAAAATCATTGATCTTTGTGCATTGTTATTACTTAGGCTGACATTTTCTTTTTAAACTTTTTTCCTTTTTATATTTATTTGTTTATTAATGTTTTACATATATATATAAATATTCCTTATTATTCAAAATTAATTATGGAAAAGAATTTCCACGGACTAGATACCTGCATATATTTTTCAATTATATATATAATGTATATATCATGTCTCGGGCCGAAATACTAATATTAATATATAAAAACTAATTGGCTGTAATTCAGAAAATTTAATATATTATAAAATAATAATGCTATCACATCCAAACTAGATAGCAACATGCATGCATAGTTGGCGTACCTACCAGTAAGAACTGTCATTAAATTAAACCAATAATGCAATTTAGGTATCAATCATATATATATATATATAGGTTCAAATCTAAGGAGTTTTCACTTTGGTCTTTTATGTCCTAAATCATTGGCCGGGCAGTAAAATGCCAAATAAATAATTACCTAGCTAGCTAGATATATATCCCTAGCTTCTTTGCCCCTATATATACATCTTTAGTTGACTTTTATATATATATATATACACACACATATAAGAATTTAAAATAGATGAATTCAAATTTAAATGAAATGAAGTTGCTTAGATTTTAATACCACGTAGCGGGATTGAATATGAACTTCGTAAATCGTAAGCAAAGGTGAAGACTTGAGTTTTGACTTTATGTGGGTGAGGAAGTTCACAGAGAGAGAGAGAGAGAGAGAGAGAGAGAGAGACGTTGACATGCGGGTGTAAGAAGCTAGAACCAGACATCGAATCAGACCCACGACCTTCAGACCCAATTAACAACTAGTCTTTTGGGCCATGGATTCTTCAGCTTCAGTCATTGGGCCCTTTAGACCCTATTTACAACTAAGTCTCGCGTGTTTCCAAAAATCAAGCTTTTGGGGGACAAAAAATAAAATAAAAGATAAATAAAAAAAGTAGAAAGAGGGAAAATTAACTTTTAGGATTCATTTGGTTATACTAATATGCTTATACTGACACATATGAGACAAAATGATAAATTTGTAAATAATAATAAGATAGTTTATAAATAGTAATGAAATAGTATGAATTNCTTTTGGGCCATGGATTCTTCAGCTTCAGTCATTGGGCCCTTTAGACCCTATTTACAACTAAGTCTCACGTGTTTCCAAAAATCAAGCTTTTGGGGGACAAAAAATAAAATAAAAGATAAATAAAAAAAGTAGAAAGAGGGAAAATTAACTTTTAGGACTCATTTGGTTATACTAATATGCTTATACTGACACATATGAGACAAAATGATAAATTTGTAAATAATAATAAGATAGTTTATAAATAGTAATGAAATAGTATGAATTAAGATATTTTATAAATTTTTGAGAAAAATAAGTGCTACAGGCACAAAAATTATACAAAAATAAACTTACAAATTGATGTAATTTTATGTGATCCGTCAAATTTACTTTACAATAAAAGTAAATTTATAATTTGACGTACTACATCAAGTTACGTCAGTTTGTATATTTACTTTTATGTAATTTTTTTGTGGTTAAAGTATTTATCTTTGAGAAATGAGAGATAAAATATTGAATAAAAATATTATAAAGTTAAAATATTGTTAGAATATAAATTTTTAATATAATTTTTGTTTTGTTATTTAAAAAAACTGAATTGTTTTTCTTATTTTGTTTGAAAATTTAAGAAAGTTGTAATGATTAGAAGAAAAAGTTAAAAATTTAAAAATTTGAAATGAAAAATTGTTTGTATTTGAATGATGTTTAGATATTGAGATGAGATGAGTTGAGATCATATAACAACTCCTTAAGATAAAAGAAAGAAAAAGAAAAACTTTGGAAAACTCTAGTCTTTTTAGCAATTTTCAATAAAATTGAATCCAAGAATGAGAAAGGATTAAGGCTGCATTTGGATGTTGTACTGAGTTGAGCTAAGTTAAATTGAGATGATAAAATATTGTAAGAATATTATTTTTAATATTATTATTATTTAAAAATTTAAAAAAATTATAATAATGAGTTGAAATAGATTTGGAATCCAAACTAGCCAATATTGCAAAAGTTTTGGGGCTAAAAGGATCCCAAAAACCAAGCCATATAAAAATAAGAAAAATGTTAAAGGGACCGATGGGTTTCACCAATGAAATGCATTAATAGTACATTTTTGTTCTATTTTTTAATACAATATTAAAAATACAACAAAAATACATTATCAGTATAGTTACATTGGATCCCTGTACAAGGGCCCTAAAAATAAACTATTAGATATTTACAAAAGAGTTTTGTTACACAACTTTTATTATACTCCACACTTTACACTCCATTTATTTTAAAATTTTTAATATTTTTTTTAAATTTTGTTTGAGTTGATTATTTTTAAACTATTTCAAATTTTTTATTCAGTATTTATATACTAAAAATTTGATAAAAAAAAAATTATAGTATATGAAAATTGTGTAAATAGTAAAAGATTGTAGAAATTTTTTGTTTACAAAGTATATAATTACTGAATGAAGCCGGTACAAGAAGAAAATTCCAAGTAAATGCGGAGGCAGCACAGTCCACAGATCCAGCAACCATTAAAAAAAAAAAAAAAAATCAATTAAAGAAGAGTGAGTAGATGGTCAAGAAGCTTCCAAGGACCAAAACCATCCCCAATTTCTTCAGTTTTGTTCCTACCTCAAATTTCATCTGAACCCGTTAAAAACGATACACGCTCCCCGACCCCATATCTATTTTCCTTTATTTATTTTCATTTTAAACTACGGACACCGCGTTGCGAAACCCAGAAATCTCCCTCCAACAGGAAAGAGAGAATCGTTCGGATTTTTTTTATTTTCGATATCTCCATTTATTCGGCGATCGAAGCCTCTCCTCGCTATGTTCAAGTTTTGGTATTGGCTTCCCTCCTTTGTTTTGCTATTTGATTATTTATTTTGATTTTTACCTCTCTTCCTTTTATTATTTATTTGTTTTAGTTTCGCTTAGATTAGGGTTTTTTCGAATATCCAATAGATTCATTTATTTCGCTTCGTTTGATTAAGCTTCTGCCCCCTCTTTCGTTTAACTTCGTTGCCCTGAAGCGTAAATTTTGGGGCTTATTTTTCAGGTTTCTTACTGTGATATTTTTACTCAATTATGAAAGTCAAGGTTTGCAGATCGTTTCTGGTTTTCAATCTTAATGTTATTGGCAAACCTAGATCGAATGATTAGCATTTTATCAATTGTCAAAGGGTGTTTTTTAGAGCTATTTTTAACGCGGCTTACTAAACTCTGTAGCGATCGAATAGTCGCCGAGACTGCAGAATTAGGAGCTAAAAAATACCTTTTGTTGTAATGGTAATGGTTTATGATGCAAAAGGCTCAATCAGATTTATGTTTTTCAAATGCTACAGTTTATGTCGTTACGGGTCTTCAGGGTCAATATGTCCTGATTATGGTTTATATGTTGTGGAGGGTATGGATATTTATTGACATGTTAAAGAGTTTGTTTGTTATTATTTTTCTCTCTTTTTGGTTCCATTCATGTAAAACTAGATTAAATTAGAGTCTTTCTTTGGGCGTTGTTCATACACTGTAATGTCAGGCATTTTCATGTTGTCTTGCCTCAAAATGGGTATCCAAAAAGAGCTGAAATTTTAAAAAGTCAAGAGTGATGTAGTTCTAGAAGAGGACATTGTTGTGTTAATGATGGGTCTTCCTGCTTGTTATGAGAAGTGCTATACACCATCCTTTTTGCCATCTTTCTAACTCCTCTAATGTGGCATTTTATGAGTAGAAAATTATTTACATTCATTACCATCCAATCATTAGTTGCCACATAAGGGAATGTTGATTAAGGGGATGGTGGGTAGAATTTTTTGCTTGTTACATATGCTTAAACCGGACATCTTGCAGATAAGAACACAAATCACACACCGTTGGCAGTTTTCCTCTTGATCTGGAAATGTATATTGTCTTGCTTCCAACCCCAAGGGGTTGGCTCAAGTGGTGAAGGCCTTGGTCTTGGGGTATCACTCCCTTCAAGGTCTAATGTTCAACACCTCATGGGTGCAAACAATCCTTTGGGGCGACACCCCTTGGTGAAAAGCCAACGATTTAACCAGTTCTGTGTAAGGAAACTTCTGAGGTTGCGGTGCATGGGACTGGGGTTTACTCTATAGGGGTGGGTCTGAAGGGACTATCTTGGAGAGGTTCCCCGACATTAAAAAAAAAAGAAGCTTGTTTCTGTAGTTGTATCTTATTTACTTAGAGGTCAAACTGTATATTCCTGCAGGGGATCTCAGGATCAACAGTCCCAGTCAGGTCCACAGGGTGGTTCTTCTCAGTCCTGGTATCCTCCCTCTGTAGTTAGCTCCCCGAGTTCTTCTCGTCCAGGTACACCAGGTAGCACCTCCTCTGGAAGCTTCAGTTCACATAGGCCTACTGACAGGCCACAATCGCCATCTCACGTGTCACCTGCTGAAGCTGCGGGCATTATTGCTGTCGTGAAGGATAAAAGGCATGTTCCTGGTACTTTAAGCTACTATTCTGTATACTTCCTGTGTACACTGGCTATGCCTACTTCATTCATATCAATAATATTTATCTCTTACTTATAAAAAAAAAACTTTAAGCTACTATTTTTTTCATATGTTCTATGGTATGTTATATACCAATTTCATTGAAAATACTTTGACTATTTGAAATAAGGTGGCTTTTGGACTATAATAAGGACACTGCTCTTTATACTGTTTACTTTGATTAGTATATACTTCTTTATTGAATAAAAGGAATCTTGTAAGGATGCACCTTTGGCTCGCCAAGTATCACAATGTCAACTCATCCAAATTTCATTTACATATCTGGTGTAGGAAGCTAAAACCATATGCCAATAGGTTTCTTCTTCTTGTATTTTGTCATGCCTATTGACTATATTTCCTTAAAAATAAAAGTGAAAAACCTATCAAAAAGTATTTTGTCATTTCCTATTAAGTTTTATCTGCATGATGTATGTGTTTTTTCAAGGTTGTAGTCCAAGGCATTATTTCGAAGTGTGAGTTATCTTTTGGCCAAATAATAAGATTTTTGCTAGTTTTTTTTTTTTTTTGGTTAATTGTTTTTACTGAAAAACTGAATTAAGTATGTGCTTGAAGTACATTTTTTTAATTTTTGGCACCAGGTGTCTAGGACAAAGTCCCGACAACTTGAAGTACATTTATTTAATGCATATTTCTCTTAGTCACTTCAGTAGAGCACATAAAGATGGTTAACTCAATTGACTCGTCAAAAAGTTCTATTCTTAGATTTATAACTCCACTTCTATAGTTTATGTTCTTTCCTTATTTTCTTGATAAATTTTTTTAGTGTTGATG
Source organism: Pterocarya stenoptera (assembly GCA_003123785.1). NCBI lineage: Eukaryota > Viridiplantae > Streptophyta > Magnoliopsida > Fagales > Juglandaceae > Pterocarya > Pterocarya stenoptera. The sequence continues at coordinate 197,603 of QEOT01006463.1, forward strand.
AGTTGCGGAAGCTTTTATCGGACAAGGATGCATACCATCAATTTTTACTTTCACTAGATCAAGTGAAAATTCAAAACAATGTAAGTTGTGGGCTATGCTTGTTAATCATACAAATGTTCTTATATGTAGTTCTCTCATATCTCACAAATCCTCTCAGATTTAGAATTTTCGCATGTTACGTACTCTAGTTTGCAGCTGAAAGCTTCTTGTTAAGTATTTGGAACTGCAATAATTTACCATGGCTATTAAAAGAAATGTGTTCCTGCGGGGATTAATGGGAACTGTTGGTCCTTTGCACATTCCCCCTAAACTGTGTAAAGATCAGGGGCTTATCCAGATAATTGGCTTGCCCATACCACTGGTTTTGCTTTGATGAATGAAACACACCAATGTGCATGAGCAGAGATATATTCTTTATACAGGTAGTGGGGTCATGCATACTTACGGGATGGTTTTTTTTTTTGGTGTAATTTCTAAAAATTCCATCGCATCCAAATCCATATAGAGATATTTCCAACACTAACACCAGTATGACTTTTTGGGGTGGCAGTCCCTTTGTCAAATTTTGGGACTTTTGTTTGCTGGTATAACCTTTGGTTTCTCTTCAATCTGGTTGGGCCACGTCAAATGAAACTGATCTTTAGGTTTAAGTTACACATTATGATACAAGAATGTGACAAAGCAACATATTAATCAAGTGTGCGAGGAGGAACTCATGGCTTAAACAATTGAAGTATTTATATATGGTGTAATATGTCAAGAGATTCTCAGGAATACCAATCCGGCCAAAGTATTAAAGCAAAGCATATCCATACACTGCAAATCAAGTGTCTGATTGCATACATGCATGACATAAGAAAAGATCAAGGAGCTCTATTTATGTAATATTATAAGAGTAATGCTAGATATAGTTCTAGGGTGTGCAAGTCCCACCCACTCCTTCTGAAAAAAAGTGGGATCTACTATTAAAAAATTAATTTTTTCATGTGTATTTCATATTTATCTACTTTTTTCAAAGGGAGTGCCCAAGGCTTACACACTCTAAGACTGCAAATATCATTTTTTATATTTAGAATGGGTTGTTCCTGTCCTTTCTTATTGGACGTTCTTGATGCATTTGTGGACTAATTTCGTAGTTCTTTTGTTTCCGATATTTTAGCTCATAATCTCTTTCTAATCTTTTGCCCTCACCTGCTTTTATGGCCCATCAGCTAAGAGAAGAACTTCGCAAAGAAACTCTACAGCTTGCCAGTGAGTGCTTTTCCTTTTCCCTCACCTGATTTATACATCTTTTAGGGAGAGAGATCCTAAATATCACCATCTTTTATATATCAGGGGATAACCTGGAGAAGGAACCACGGATGATGGAGCTTAGAAACCAGGTGAGTATTTGGTCTCATCCTTCCTTGTATTGTTTAACAATAGGCAATGGGTTGAGGAACCTTCTCTTCTTCATTTTATGTTACAGTGCAGAATAATTAGGACAACAGAGTTGGCTGCTGCTCGGGAGAAACTGAATGAGCTCGAGAGACAGAAGGAAGAGAGTTTGAAATTCTATTCTCCTGCCTCCCTTCTCCGAAGGCTTCAAGGTATTCAATCATAGTAAAAACTTGAGGTTAGTCGTGAATGGGACATTGTTAGTTATCCCTTGCTCATGGCTCAAGCTCGAGTTTATTTGTGAAATGCATGTATTTTTTTTTTTTTGGACAAGCAAGAAATACCTGTAATAGAGATATGTTTTCCTAAGTAAGTGGCTATTGTTTCAGAGGCAATGAACAAGACTGAGGAGGAATCTGAAAACCTGCACAGTCAGTTCTTAGATAGGGAGATGGAATTTGGGGCCTTCGTCCAGAAATACAAGAAGCTCCGTACAACTTACCACAGGCGAGCACTTGTACAACTTGCAGCCAAAACGTCGTCAACTGGTTGAATTGACATGAATTGTTGTATACTTGAATGTTGAGGAACATCACTTGTCGATTGTTCTTTGTATGAGATTGGTATAATTCGTTTTCATCTGTACAAGTTTAGTGCTATAAATCATTACGCCAGTTCTTGTTGCTATGGGTAATGTTAGATACATATATTTACATCGTAAATGCAACTACTGCACATTCCTTTTGAATAAGATATTATTAAAAAATTAATTAATTTGATGTAAATTCTATATTTATTTATTTTTTTTCAAAAGAAGTCGCAATGGTTACACATTCTATAACTGTAAATATCAATTTCACGGCATTACTGCAAGAGAAATAGAAATATGTCAGAGAGAGATACAAACACAACAGCACGAACACATGAGGCTCATTGAGTATACACAAAAAGCACGTTAGTAGCACAAACCTGGCAGTGAGAACTAATTCTTTCGATATCTCCGTGTTTATTTTCAAGGAATCATCTTTAAATCCATCCTACATTAATAAAATGAAGAATATTTGAAAATAACTAATATGTTACGAGAGCATAAAATATTACATACTATAAATCATCTATACTATATGCAGGTAGTAAATAACAAGAAAGCAAATAATCATGAGAAGGATGTAACATGTCCCTATATATCATGTGTATATAATTATATTCTACATTATTTAAACAGAGCTTGATTGGAGTTCATATTTAGTTAATTATTAAGAAGGATGGTTCATGGCCGGAACAGTACCCTATGGTTCATTATCTACTAATTCCCTATCACTAACCGAGGATAACATTAATAAGTAAACAGGAAAAACTGTCCACTTACCCACAAAAATTAAAATACCTCAGTAACAAAGTTGGTTAAAAATCACACCATATATATATATATATATATATATTTCCATGAATGCAACTAATTGTACTGGACAGATGGTTGTGATCAATGCGACTCAACATATATCCCAAGAACAAAGCAAGTAGTCTTACCAGAACCATTATATATGTGCCTGAGCTATCAAATCTTTGTAAACTCATGGGCAAGCTGATCGCTTCTGAAATTTCATCTCCACATACAAGCCCTTCAGCAGCTCTGGTCAAAAGTAGCCGCAGACTAACTTATCAACCGTGGTAACCTTCATCAAATTAATACCCACTATATTAAAGATCAAAGCATTGTACTTTACATTCCAATTCGAACACTCACTTATAAATCAAACTAAACAACAATTTGAAAATCCCAAGTAATTAAACAAGGAGACTGAAATTCTAAATTTTATCTCTTACCACTATTGTCTCAGCAACTCATAAAATTCTACTGCATCCTTAATTGCGTGAGGGAGTATTTTTTTTTTTTAATATAGGATAAAAAAATATAAAATATCTTGTTTTCCTCCCATCTAATCTCATATCTTTTTTAAACATTACTCAAATATCAATACTTTTTAATTTTTAACATTTTCATTTAATCATTTCTTAATCATTCTAACTTTTATAAACTTTTAAACAAAATACAAAAAACAATTGTAACTTTTTTAAATTTTAAAATAAAAATAATATTAAAATTTTTTATTATAACTTTATTATTCATAAATTATTTAACTACCATTTATAAATGAGTTCTGCTATATATAGTTATTTTTACGTATTTTTTATGTACTCCGCTAATGTAATTGGCTAAATGAGTTATTTTATATTAAAAAAATGACATAGCCAATCACATCAGTAGAGTATATAAGAAATATATAAAAGTAACTAGACATAAAATTTTTATTTATAAATTTATCATCTCATTTCAACTCAAGATTCAATTAGGCATCGCGCGGCACTTGCATGAAGATCTTTTTTCCTTTTTATTCGTCATCTAATTGCCTTTAAAAAAAAAAACCAAATAACTTCAAAGATTCATTCAACAAAAAAAAAAAAAAAAAAAGGTAAGGATGAGGAGAGAAAATTATCTTCGAATTTCGGCGTAGCTCTTCTCAGAAGATGAAATAAGATAAATTGAAATTATTGAATAAAATATTATTAGAATATTTTTTTAATATTATTTTTATTTTAAAATTTAAAATAGTTAAATTATTTATTTTATTTTATATTAAAAAATTTATACTAATAAATGAGTTGAATTATCGAGTTTCCGAAAACAAAGTAGGCTTAAACCCATCGCAGCATCAAGCGAAATCAGTCCAACACCTCGCGCAAAAACAAATCAATGGGTAAGAGCAACAAGGAAAAAAATTCTTCGTCCTCGAAGACACGCAGAAGCAGACACCCCGAACGCTCGGAATCCGAGTCCGAGTCCCAGTCCTACGACTCCTCTCCGGACCCTCGAGGCTCCGGAAAGCGCAGGGACAGAATCGGCGGCAGAATAAGTCGGAGCTCTACGCGTAATCGGGACTCCGAAGACGAAGGTGATTCCTACGGCAGCGACGATGAACGTGGGCAAAGCACGAGGAAGAAGAGATCCTCCAGAAATATCACGGAAGAAAAAATTACGGAGTACTTGGCGAAGAAGGCGAAGAAGAAGGTTTGTGATTTTTGCCCGCATCTCTATTTCTGCTTTCATCGTTTTGGCCTCTTTTAATTTCTTGATTTTACCTATTACTTCTTTTTAATTGGCTAGGCAATGCGAGCTGCGAAGAAGTTGAAGGCTCAGACGGTCTCTGGTTATTCGAATGATTCGAATCCCTTCGGTGATTCCAACCTCAACGAGAAGTTAGTTCTTTTTTTCTGTTGCTTTAAATTTCTTCATTTGGATACTTACCTTGCTCATGATTCCAATTGAACTCTCAACTTTATGCTATAGTGGAAAGTTTGCTTAACGATAATCTGCAACTTTTAAGCATAAGGTTCTGTGCCTGGAAACATTTTTCGGACTAACCTCAGCCATTTTATTAACAATGAAGAAGGAAAAATAACTCTTTTATACATTTGAATTTAATTTTGATTATCTTTCTGTCGGGGGCCAGGCTTCTATAGTGGAGATTGGTAGGTGCATGACTAGGACATGTGAAATTAAATGGGGGGATCTCAATACGAATTCGAAGGTTTTTTTTTTCATAAAAATCTATTTGCAAACATATTTTATGACACACCCAACAGAAGTAGACCCAACAGTTTTGAAAAATTATTGGTGTTTAACTTTTTTATAAATATAATGGGTTCCATATTAAGTGGTGTGTTGATACACTAGGCTTACTAGTAGCAAAACTCGTGTGGGGGTAAGTTTGACAAAGAGTTTCCAATTTTTTTCAGCATTCATTTTAGAGAAATGATATTTGCAATCCTAGGGTGTGCAAGTCCCCACCCACTCCCATTGAAAAAAGTGACTAAATCTGAGACCCGCATGCAAAAATCATTTTTTAATGGTGGACCAACTTTTTTCCAAAGGGAGCATGCAAGGCTCGTATACCCTAGGATTGTATCCAGCATTACTCTTGATTTTATGACTATAATGGCAAAATTTGTTTACTGCAGAATGAGGAATTGTTTTTATTGTAATTATAATGTGGCAGAAGTATGGGCATGGTTGTATGTTATTGGCCGTTGTTATTTACTATCCGAGAGTTATTGTCTGGAGATTAAAATTGGTTTTCTTGTTTATTTACTTTTTCCTTTGGGTGGGTTGAAACTGCTTCTGATATGCATGTTAACCATAGGAATACAATTCATATCTTATTTGAATTGACTACACTAGTGATCTCATACATGATGAATTGACTGTATAGATTAGTGGCTAAGATTCAGTTCTTGTGTAATGAATACATTTGACTCCATATGTTTGATTATCAGATTTGTGTGGAGTAAGAAGATTGAGCGTGATGTTTCCCAAGGTGTACCGCTAGATATGTTTTCAGTCAAAGCTGAGAAAAAGAGACAGAGAGAAAGGATGGTACGAATTGTACTCCAATTTTGCTTCACTGGGTGTTATTCAAATTTTGATGCATTCATTTTCTTTATGATTCTCAAGCCTTTGGTGGTCTCTGTTAAAACTTTTTTATGGTGGTGACTAGTTACCTCTCTGTCAACAATTGTTGAATTTTTTTGAATAACTATCAGAAGGGGCATATTAGGATTTAGATGACTATTTTTTGTAAGTGTTCAGACTTTTATTGAAGAGCACAAAGGCTTACCCAAGTACATGGGATGTAGACGAGAGAAAAACCTAATTAGGAATTGGAAGAGATACAAGGAACTCATGAAAACGCAACCCATTAAAATCTATAGCAGCTGCCCAAAGGAACAAAGTATTGAAGAAGAAGATTTTTAAGCTCTTCCATTGTCCTCTCACAGTCCTCAAAATTTCTATTCTTCTTTCCCCCCAAGTACACCTCACTAGGAGTATTTAGAAGACTATAAACATGGAAGTTATAATTTGGGTTATTAATATTTCAAGTGGCAGGGGAAAGACGAAGGAATGGTTGAAAAATTTTAGTATTGTAACTTTTTAAATACTGATTTTTTTTTTTAAGAAGTAAACGATATTATTGATAAGAATAGGCAAAGCCCAAGTACACAAGATGGTATACAAGAGACAAGACCTATCTAGGCCGTATAAGTGAAAACAAGAAAATTGTGTAGATTAAGGCCATTAAAATCTATAGCTATGGCCCAAACAAATAAAGTACGGAAAAATAAAGATCGAAGCTCCTCTAGTGTTTGCTCTTCATCTTCAAATGTCTGATCGTTACACTCTCACCATATGCACCACATAATGCAGATAGGGACCATCTTCTACACGGCTTTGATTTATGGAGCACCTCCTAGAAATGTCCAGTTGGACAATAACTCAATCACTGTGGCAGACATTACCCAATTTAACTCTACTTGGCTGAACACTTCGATCCACAAGGCTCTAGCTGTCTCACAATGTAGCAAGAGATGATCCACTACCTCGCTAGCTTTCTTGCACATACAACACCAATCTAAGATAACGACCCGACGCTTCCTCAGATTATCGGTTTTCAGAATCTTGCCCAGAGTAGCTGTTCAAGTGAAGAAGAGTACTTCTATTTGTTTTTCCCCCCCATGCGCGCGCGCACCGGGGGGGGGGGTTATTCCTCCAAAGTTTCCTCTATGAGGAATGAGTATTCGGTAAATGTGTAAGGCATTTATAGAAGGATCAAACCGACAAAGCGCCCTTACCGGCAGGTGTCCACCACAACAACTTATCGGCTCGTATTCCATTCAGCTTCACGGAATACACTAGGCTGAAAAAAGCCTCAAACCTGTCTACTTCCTAGTCTTGGGCCGCTCTACTGAAGTTGACGTTCCATTGGACTTGGTCCCCCGATCGAACCATGAGGTCTGCTACTGAAGCTTCTTGGTCACAAGCCAACCGGAAGACAGATGGAAAGGAGTCCATTAAAGCCTCCTCCCCACACCATATCTCCCTCCAAAATTTTATTTGAGTACCTGCACCCAGCACAAATTTGGTATGGCGAGTAAACACCCCCCACCCTTGTCTAAGGTGCTTCCAAATCCTCACTCCATGGGCCCCGTTCACCTCTCTAGTATACCAACCCCCCCCCCCCC
>QEOT01006463.1:205435-247785 GCA_003123785.1 Pterocarya stenoptera
TGTACGTCACCACCACCTCCATCTCTGCTTCTGTCCACCACAGAAACCTCCCTCAACACCTCCCTCAATCTACTCCATCCCCTTCCCCCCTCCTCTTCAGGTATAAGAATAAAACTACTACGATTTCCATCCCCATACACTGCCACCTCCAAGAATCTACCTCGGATATTCGAGCGTCGTTGTGCAATGAAACATCGGTAACCTTCCCTTGTAGACGCATAAAAATCCTTTCTTTCTCCTTTCGCACTATCCTTCAAGACTCTCTCAAGCCATTGTGCAGTGCCCAAACCAAGCATTAACTCTTGCTTGAACTTTCTACCTCTTTCGATAATACGAATCAAACCACCTTCTTTCACAACAGAGAAGAGCTTAGATTCAATCACCAGCTCCCTCATAACACCCATCTTAACAACTACCAATCGGCAAAGAATCTAACTGCCCACCATCTTCCCCGGCCAAGACCCACGCTCGTTGTTTTTTTTTTGAAAACTTTTATCGCACTTGTACGGAGAGAAAAGTTTATTTTCTGATGCAGCATAAGGGAAAACTTTTTCCCCCAACACACATTTTTATAAACTTTAAGGTGTAATTTTGTGCAAATTATGGATTTATTATATATGCATTTTCAACTTATCAAAAAATATATATGCCTTTTCAGATGTAGATTTGCATTGTTGAGGGCTGAGGGTAGATAAGTCTCAATCTTGGGTTTTGGATTCAAGATTTATTACTAAAATTTCATGGTGAGTTGAGTAGAAATTTAGGCTGTGTTGAGCTATCTTGGTTTGAGTCGAGTATTTCACAAGTGGCAGCAATCTGGAGAATGGCTCATGTATGTGTTGGTGTATTTGGCGGGAGAGAAATAATAGAAGCTTCAAGGATTGCGAGGGAGCAATGGATGAGCTTAAAGTCCCTCCATGTTTTTTTTTAAACTTGGGATCTGCTTCATATTGATGTGATCTATGCATTGTTACTGCCATAATTTTCTATTTGACTGGTACTTTATTATATTTACTTAAATTCTTAATGCAGGCAGAGATTGAAAAGGTGAAAAAGCGAAGGGAGGAAAGGGCTATTGAAAAAGCACAACATGAGGAAGAAATGGTACATTGGATTGCATTATACCTTAAGAGTTTTCTTCTCAAATTTATTGGCAGATAGAATTTGTGTGTCTTGTTTCTTCTTTACTTAAACTTGGTCGACGTTCAGGTGTGATAAAGTTTTGTAATTCTTTTGTTTCTGCAGGCAATGCTAGCCAGAGAACGTGCCCGGGCTGAATTCCAGGACTGGGAGAAGAAGGAAGAAGAGGTGTGGTGCTCAGCTGTCATCAGTATTTTTTTACCTTGTCCTTCCTTTGCCATACTTTTACGATCTCTCTTCCAATTGCCATATGAGTGAAACATTTTCATCTACAGTTTCATTTTGATCAAAGCAAAGTAAGGTCAGAGATTAGATTGCGTGAGGGGCGTACCAAGCCTATTGATATTCTCTACAAGCAACTCAATGGCTCTGATGATTTTGATATAGAAATAAATGAACCGTACATGGTTTTCAAGGTAAATATCCCTTTTTGTTCTGAGGTTCCAGTTTTTCTCTGTGTGGGATTGTTAGCTGGAAGGGAACTCTTCTTTTTGTTTAGTTTTTTGCATCTCTTCTTGTTATTAATTACAAGCAGTAAGTCTCGAATTACTATTTTTATTTTATCTATATCTACTATTGAATTGGCATTTGACATCTATGATGGTGCAGGGCCTGACAGTAAAAGAAATGGAAGAGCTTCGTGATGACATCAAAATGCATCTGGACTTGGACAGGGCAACACCAACACATGTAGGGTACTGGGAGGTATCATTCTGTTCCCTTTGCTGTGCCTGTTTAGTGGCTTTCTAGTCCTTAAGAGTGTGTTTGAATAACTTTTCCAATATATCTTTTTCATCTTTCCAATCAAGACCATCCTGATAAGTTTAAAAATCTGCGTGCACGTGATGTGGGAAAATTTCGTGTCAAGTCATGTGTGCCTTGTTGTTTCACTGATCTCCTGTCATAGGGCTTGACAGATTTGTCACGATAGTCCCAGAAGTTGGGGCCTTGAGGCTTGGCAGATTTTAGAATACTCTAGGAATTCATTTGATCGGTTGATGATGATGGATAAGGATACTCCGATGAAGTAGCATCTACTTCTATTGGCGTGATTGTTGAATTTCCATGCATGATTGACTTGATTATTGGCATTGTTTCTGATGGAAATTATCCATTAGGCCATTGCTTGAAAACTATAAATGCAAAAGTTAGAAGAGTTGGGCAACTGGGAAATTTCTGATATGTGCAATTGAACAGGCACTTTTGGTGGTCTGTGACTGGGAGCTAGCTGAAGCTCAGAAAAAGGATGCGCTGGATCGTGCTAGGGTTCGTGGGGAAGAACCTCCTGTTGAGTTGCTTGCTGAAGAGAGGGGTTTGCATTCCAGTATTGAAGCAGATGTCAAGAGTCTCTTGGAAGGAAAGACTTATGTGGAACTAGAGGCTTTACAGTCCCAGATTGAGTCACAGATGCGTTCTGGGACGGCTAAGGTAGTTGAGTACTGGGAGGCTGTTCTTAAACGCCTTCATATATACAAGGCTAAGGTATTTATCATCAGACCTTCTTCAATGTCGCTGTATCTTATATAAGTTATAAGTTCAACCTTACTGGTTGTTTGCTGCATATTCAGGCTTGTTTGAAGGAAATTCATGCTAAAATGTTGCGCAAGCATCTGCAACACCTTGAGCAACCTTTGGAGGATGAAAATAAATCAGAGTCTGATCCTGATTTAGGACTGGAAGGGGACAATACTGAGCATGATGTTGATGGTACGTACATGATGTCATTTGTCTCCATTTACATATGCTATTGCTCCTATGAGGGTGGACTCACGATTTTTCCTGCTTAGATGCTCAAGCACTCTCTCCAGAACCCATGAAGGAAGAGACTTATGAGGATGAACAAGAGGCTGGTTCATTTTCCCCAGAACTGTTGCATGGTGATGAAAATGAAGATGCAATTGACCCTGAAGAGGACAGGGCTACGCTTGTAAGTTTACTTGGGCAATGCAGTCATTATTCAATTATGAGCCTGTGACTCAAAATCAGCTCCAAAAAAAAAAAAAAAAAATGCATGTTAGAATGTCTATAGAACAATTTACTTTTTTAAGTGCATGTAAATAAATTTATTCTTTGAGGCCAACCAAATAAATGCTTCGGTAAATTCACAGGAACTGAAACGAATGGCTGTTGTAAAAGAACAACAAAGACGAATTCAAGAAGCTTTGGCATCAAAGCCAGCCCCACCTGAAGATAATTTTGAGCTGAAGGCCATGAAAGCTATGGGAGCGACTGAGGAAGGGGATGCAGTTTTTGGATCTGGCGCTGAGGTGAACCTGGACTCTCAGGTGGGTTTTCTGGCAATTCTTCCCCCCAATCTTTACCTTAATATTGTAAAAACCTTGAAGAAAATGAAGACCTATTTGATCACATTACCCTCATTTCTACCATGAAGTCTTGTAATCTTATAATATGTATGCACAGGTGTATTGGTGGCATGACAAGTACCGACCAAGGAAGCCAAAATATTTCAATCGTGTCCACACCGGATATGAGTGGAATAAGTACAATCAGACTCACTATGATCACGACAACCCACCTCCCAAGATTGTGCAAGGCTATAAATTTAATATCTTCTATCCAGACCTTGTTGACAAGACAAAGGCTCCAGTTTACACTCTTGAGAAGGATGGGAGCAATGGTGAGACATGTATTATAAGGTTCCATGCAGGGCCACCTTACGAGGACATCGTAAGTTTTCTTGATCTGGTGGTTGACATTATTGTTGTAAAACCGTGGATGATTGGTTCATTGTTTCATATGCTAATTGCACCGAGTCGTCAAATCATATTGCAGGCTTTTCGGATTGTAGACAAGGAATGGGAATATTCTCACAAGAAGGGCTTTAAATGCACATTTGAACGTGGGATTTTACATGTATATTTCAACTTTAAACGCTACCGCTATCGTAGGTGACGTGTGGCTAGTTTTGCAACTTATTCATCTGAAGCTTCAAAACTGCCTGTGGTGAGACTCGAGATTTCTCTTATGTGCTTCCGAGTTCCGAGATTTCTCTCAAGTAATCAATCATCCCATTACGATTAGTGTTACGGAAACCTTTCCATCACTTTGCATGTTACGTAATATTCTTTGTTGTAATATTGTTATAATTGTTACGAGATTATTACGAAATTATCTTTTTCATCACGTTGTTAATAATTATTAAACAGGTTTAAGCTGATGGTTTGGGCTCATCTCATATAAGAAGTTCTAAAAGCCCAATAGGTCGAGGTTTCAGATTGTGTTGCGTAAAATCAAGTAATCATTTTTATTTATTCTTTATAAATAAGACTGCCAAAGTTAAGCTGTTTCACTTTATCCTTTTTTTTTCCTCCTTTTTATAACATATTTAAAAAAAAATAAAAAATAAAAAAATAAAAATTCATAGACATTATTTAGAATATTTGAATGTAAGCAATTATTAGCCCAAGCTATTACTTGTATATATATTTTAAAGAATTCGACTTTCAACAATAGATGTTATTTAGTAAAATGAAAACTTTACGCCATGATCTCGTTCTATTTCTATTTCAATATTAGAAGGTGGAGTTGTCCACGAACTTTTTCTTCTTTTTTTTTTTTTTTAAATTAAAGAATGATTCAAAGATCATAAAAGTATGACATTTAACATAGTAGAATGAAAGTTTGTAAGTAGCATTACTCTCCCTTTCTCCTCTCCCCAGCGTCTCCTCATGAACTGGTTCTCTTTTATATTTTTTGTTGTTGTTACTTACATTATGTTTACATCCTCGATCTCTTTCACCAACACAAATACTTGGGCTATTTCCTCTCCACAAAAGAACCACAACTTTTGAATCTCGTGGTGCTCTAGAGAGGGATGTAACCCTTTCGGCCTCTTTCCTCTCCTGTCGTCCTCCTTTCTACCACTTCTTATTTTCTAAGTTATTTCTTTATCTTATCTTTATAAACGTGCACAGATCTCATTTCCATTATTGCTCATGCATTGGCCATCGACATCCTTACGTGTGACTTCACACCCACTTTTGTAGCCACCTGACCCACTTTGTCAAGGGTGTGAAGCGTGACTTTCACATACTATCCATCTTGAGAGATTTTGTGCATATTTATTTCAATGCACTCTCTGTATATCTTTCAATATTTTTTTGAACTCGAGTACCATCCAAAGTAGTATATGATTTTCTCATCAACATTGTCTTTGTATTCATCATTCTCACTCTTAAGAAAGTTGGTCTCAAACATGATAAGAATGAGCATTCAATAATTTCCACACACGTGACAAAAATATAGATGCGTTTGGTTAATGTTTAGATTTCAAATTTGATAATATAATCCCATAATGTAAAATATCTCTCATGAACAATAATTGAATTGAATTTTTGGTTTGATGTGATTATTTGCTACATTATTGATATCATACTTTTAAAGTAAAAACGAATTAGTATATGAGAATGGATAGAGATCATCACGTGTATCTAGGCAAACCCCACTGCTGGTGGGTCTTTAACAATTGGTATCATGGATTACGTCATAGGTTCAAGTCACGGTGGACGACTTATAGGTTGGATTAAAATGTCTTGATACTTTGTATGGGTATAGTATTAAGTCATTGAATACTACTAATTGAGTGAAGCTGTGAAAAGGAAAATGGCTACCATCAGATCAATGTCAATAGAGTGGGCTGCCGTAGACGTTGGATTTGAAAGTGTTGTGGAATGTTATGATCTTAAAGGTTAAAAGTTTAACCAAATTAGTCTCAACCAATTTTAGAACTTTTAGATGAATGGTTGGGTTTTTAACAGAGTTGATGTTTTAATTCTTCTTGGAACAGTGGAAATGTCTTGAGGTTTTGGCCACTGGTTTTTGGACCAAAATCCAAATGGAACGTCATCTTCCCATAATAACGGTGGAGACTTAATTATACGAATCCCATCCAGATAATTGAGTGGTATTTACCTATATAAAAAAAAAAAGAAAAAGAAAAAGAAAAAGGAATATAGTCAATTAAGTACTTTCTCTAAAACCGATAAATGGGAAAGGTGGTCATTACCCCATCTATGTGCTTGTTGGGGTGCATCGTGGCTTTAAGTTGACTATCTAACTAAATTATGGCTTTTAAGTTTATTTTATTTTGGATCTCTTTCAGATGGGAGACACATCAAACGTTCAGAATGAGGTTCTTTTGTTAAATATTGCTCCATTTGTAAATACATAATTATAAATTTTGGCTTAACTAAAATAAGCTCCAATAATTTTGTAGTTATATATTTTTATAGCATTAGTTTTAAATTCACAAAAAGAGTTTTATCTAGTAGTTATAAATATAAGAAGACATTAATTAGTTTCTAATTAATACGATATTTGATACTTTAATCAGTGTAAATATAACCACTGATACCTGAATATATAAACTATATATAAACATTTATACAATTTAAAGTTTATTTGTCAATACTTTTAAGTTTGTGTTTTGTTTAAGAATAATGCTACTCTTCGGTGCCCACTGAAATTTTTTTATTTTTACTTAATAATTAAACAAGTATTTTTTTAATAATGTTGTAAATATATTTATTTTTTAAAATATTAAAAAAATGCATGTAAAATATATATATATATATATATATATGTGAAATGTACTATCGAAAGCCCAGCACCTTTGTTTATGAAGCGACTATCTTTCGCACACCCCATTGAAAACCAACCAACCCATCAAACCCATTAGGCAAGGGAAGTAAAGAAAGTGGACAAATTGAAATAGGATTGTAAGTCGTCGGCCTTGATAGAAAGGGCGCCAAATTCAATCCAGTATTGAATTTACTACCCACGCTGAGTGTAGTCTGTTCAGTTCATAAAGATTATTTGGTTGCTGAAAGGCAGTAGCAATACACGACGATTGATAAAAGAGGTTGGTTTGTCCTAAATGATTGATGCTTCCTATTTAGTAGATATCCGATCCAGCAGACTGCCATTTGAAACTAACAAACATTCATTCATATAGAAACGACAGAAAGACAGTTTGTGCTATTCAAGGCACGCTACAAGACCCTTTTCATTGAGCTCTATTAGAACTCGAGTGTCTTAAATCCTTGGTCACCTTCCCGACAAACTCTCGAGCATTAACAAAAAGAGGACGCTCTTGATGAGGCCATTAAGAAAGGACAAAATTCATAAGCACCGTGGGGGTGCCAGACGTGCCACTAATAACTGGAATATGTAAAGGTTTCTTAAAACCTTGAGAAAAGGTTGAAGGAGAATAACTTTAGGCTTCAAGTGCCGAGAAGGATTTTGTATTATTTTATAATAGCAGATTTTACAAGGCAATATACTACAACATAATCTACAGATTCCTCTGATAATGCTAGACCATATACCTGGTGGCTATACAAGGAAACATTGACCATGTCTTGCCAAAGCCTTACCATAATCAAACAGCTTTATTGGGAACCATACCCTCCCCTATACTTATGTGATTCTGACCATGGAGTTCCCCTTCTTAAATTCTCCTCCACCTGAGTCCTCTTTAATTCACTATCACTCATTTCTCGTTGTTGGTAGGGGTGAGTGGGGGCCCGCTGCCCCGTCCTCCGACCACTCCGCCCCCGTGAGGCGGGGTAGATTATCCCATGCGCCACTATGGGGTGTTGGGGACCCTGCCCTCATATGAGACTTCAAGTGGAGGCAGGCACGGGATGGGGTGGAACCCCGCTCCATATATACCCCGCCTAGCTCCATTTGTAATATATATTAATTATATATATTATATATAATGCATATTATATAAAAAGAAATACCCATGCACAAATGCCTGGTATTCTTTTTAATACCCCTGCCCATAATCATAACGACGTCGTTTTGATTATGGGTTAATATCTAGTCGAAGAGCTTCCCAACCCCTGTTCCTCTCATTCCTTGAGATTCCTCTTCTCCTCTCTCTCTCTCTCTCTGTGATTCTCGCCTCTCGGTTCTCTCCAATTCACTGTTTGTCTCACCAATCACCATCATCATCTTGAGTCATCGTCGTCGTTGCAGATTTCCATTACCGTCTCAGCCTCAACACCGGGCAAATCTAAGTAGGGCTCAAGGGCTCACTTCCAAATCTCTTCGTGAATCGCCCCATATTTTTTTATTTTTTTAATTATTTGTGGATGGAGATTGGAGGATGGGATTGTAAATTGTAGAGGATTTGATTGTACATGTTTTTTTGTGAATTGCTTCATTGCGCTCAATGTGCTGTGAATCACTGAATTGTTGTGGAGATTGGAGGGGCGGGGGGTGGATGATTGGAGGTCCACCCCCGCACCCGCATGGATGGGGGCGGAGCCAGGGGGAAAAATCCCAACCTACGAAACACTGTCGTAGAAACCTGAAACAAATGTTAAGTTGCATTTTTAGAATTTTATTTTTACATAGATATAGCAAATATATTGAAATCTGATTTTTAAATATAGTTATGTTTTTGTGAAATCAAGATTAAGATTTATTTTTTTTATTTTATGTAAACGTATTAGCCCCTCATAACATAAATCTTGAATTTACATAGAAGCTAAAATAAGTTTGATATGGAAGAGAAATCAGTAGTAATTAATTTCTTGTTAGTTTCTATAAAAACAAATAATTTTCTTAAAGAAGCAGATGCATTAAAGAGAAACGACACTTCTTATAAGACCATCTGCCCAAATACATCATCCATCGCAGATAACAAAGAAGATTGGGGGATGAAAGATTTATCGAGAAAATTAAATTACAAAATTATAAGAAGAAGATGTAAGATCGATAGCATACCTTATGGATAGTTAACGTTGGCTGCAAGTATTTGAACCCAAGAAATGGAGCATGAGAACAACTGCTCTCAAATTTAAGAAGCATGCAACTTTCCATTGGTTCAAATCCATGAACAACCTGTGACAAAATAATCAAGAGAAACTCATCAGATGAAGCACGGAAAGCATTATATATAGAACTTTCCAGAAATTTAGAAAGGTGGTGAGAACAAGATGTAAGCAAGTCTATATTTCAAAGGGAAATACATCTGAAATGCTATTATTTTTTTACAGAGTATTTTTTTTAACTATATTTTTTAACTATTCGAAATTTGTATCTAGTATTTTTTTTAGAAATAATTTACTTATTATCTTCACATTATTATTTTTTTTTTCTATCAAAGTTGTGATATATGAATTATGAGTGAAAAAATTTAATTAGTTTAAAAATAATAAAATAAAAATTAAACCCGGTGTTTGGTGCCTGAAGATATATATAAAAACTGGAAGTCAAGAACGGAAAAGCGCGCGGTTGACAACCATTCAAGCGAAATATATCATCCTACGAACGTAGTACTTGCCTCTGTCGAAGTTACGGAGTCTTATGGTGAAGGAGACAATGGCCTCCGTTATCCAACCCACAATCACCCCCGTCGCAGCCGCCACTTCTTATAACTCTCTTCCTCACTCCCTTCTCTTTTCCTCCCCGCCCCATAACCCCCTTTTCCACTTCCCCTTAATATCCACTAGCCCAAGACCACCACCAACATTCCCTTCTCTTTCTCTCTTCCAAAGCAGCAGACCTTACCAGCAGCTCCACTTCTCCACTTACCCTACCCAATCCTTTTCATCCCCGCAAATCCTTTTCTCCCCAGAGTGTTTTTGTCCCCCTTCTTCTTCACCAGACAACGAAGAAGCCTCTGTTATTGACGGTTTATTCAAAATACTTCGCCTCTCGTCTCGATATGGCGACGGCCAGCTCGCCAAGGCTGTGCACGCGTGCATTCTCAAGCTTCAGGAACACACTCGTCTGGGTAATGCTCTAATTGCCGCTTACCTCAAGCTGGGTCTTGTTTCTGACGCTTATGGTGTTTTCTTGGGCCTTTCGTGCCCGAACGTGGTGTCTTATACCGCTTTGATATCGGGTTTTTCAAAGTCGAATAGAGGAGACGAGGCGGTGGAGCTTTTCTTTCGGATGAGGGATTCGGGTATTGAGCCTAATGAGTACAGCTTTGTTGCAATTTTGACTGCTTGTATTCGGATATTGGAGTTGCATTTGGGTTTACAAGTTCACGCTACGGTCATCAAACTTGGATATTTGGATTCTAGTTTTGTTTCGAATGCGCTAGTTGGGTTGTACGGTAAGTGTGGGTGTTTGGATTTTGTCCTTAAATTGTTTGGTGAAATGCCGCACAGGGATATTACGTCGTGGAATAGTGTTATGTCGAGTGTCGTAAAGGATTGCATGTATGATAAGACATTTGAATTGTTTGGTGATATGAAGAGAAATGATGGGCTTAGAGTTGATCATTTTACACTTTCAATCCTTTTGACCGCTTGTGCTGGCAGTGCTTCTTTCATGAAAGGCAGAGAAGTTCATGCTTATGCAATCAAGGTTGGGTTGGAGACCAATTTGAGTGTCAGCAATGCGCTGATTGGATTCTACACTGAGTGTGGGAGTGCAGAGGATGTGACGGATTTGTTTCAGAGGATGCCCCTTAGAGATATTATTTCTTGGACGGAAATGATTACAGCATATATGGATTTTGGCTTGGTGGATTTGGCAGTGGAAATATTTGACAAGATGCCTGAGAGGAATTCTTTTTCTTATAATGCTCTTTTGGCAGGATTATGTCGAAATGGCAAGGGCTTTAGGGCACTGGAAGTATTTGTAAACATGGTGAATGAGAGAGTAGAGTTAACAGAATTCACTTTGACAAGTGTTCTTAATGCTTATGCATTGCTCATGGATTGTAAAATCAGTGAGCAGATTCATGGGTTCATCCTTAAGATTGAATACGGGTCAAATGCCTATATTGAAGCAGCGCTGCTTGATATGTGTACAAAGTGTGGCAGGATGGCAGATGCCAAAAAGATGTTCAGTCGGTGGCCATTAGACCGGGAAAGCTCCATGATTAGGACTTCGATGATATGTGGTTACGCTCGAAATGGATGGCCAGATGAGGCAATTTCTCTATTCAACATTAGTCAATCAGGAGGAACAATGGTTGTGGATGAAGTTGCATCAACTTCAGTACTCAGTCTCTGTGGAACTATAGGATGTCATCACATGGGAAAGCAAATGCACAGCCATGTTCTCAAATCTGGTTTTTTATCTGATTTAAGGGTAGGAAATTCCATGATTAGCATGTATTCAAAGTGTTGGAATGTGGATGATGCAATTAAAATATTCAATGATATGCCTAGACATGATACAGTTTCATGGAACAGTTTGCTTGCCGGCCAGATTCTCCACAGACGGGGTGATGAGGCCTTGGCCTACTGGTCAAAGATGAAGAAGATAGGCGTAAAACCTGACAAAGTTACGTTTGTTTTGATCATTTCAGCTTATCGGATCACAAACTCCAATTTAGTTGATGATTGTCGTAGTTTGTTTCTCTCAATGAAAGACATTTATGAAATCGAGCCGTCTTCAGAACATTATGCATCTTTTATCGGCGTTTTGGGTTATTGGGGTCTACTAGAAGAAGCCGAGGAAGTGATCAACAAAATGCCTTTTAAGCCAGAAGCTTCCGTTTGGCGAGCATTGCTTGATAGTTGCAGAATCCATATGAAAAAAACAATTGGAGAACGGGTTATAAACCGTATACTTGCTATGGAGCCAAAAGACCCATCAACGTACGTACTTGTATCAAATCTGTATTCAGCATCTGGGAGATGGCACCGCTCTGAAATGGTGAGGGAAGAAATGAGAGAAAGGGGGTTTAGGAAACACCCAGGTCAAAGTTGGATCATTTATCAGGATAAAATACATTCTTTCTATGCAAGAGATAAATCCCATCCCCAAACCAAAGATATCTACAGTGGATTGGGAATACTAATCTTAGAATGTCTAAAAGCTGGATATGCTCCAGACACAAGCTTTGTGGTACATGACGTTGAAGAGCATCAGAAGAAGGATTTCTTATTCTATCATAGTGCAAAACTAGCAGCAACTTGCGGGCTTCTGATGACCAGGCCCGGAAAACCTATTCGGATCGTGAAGAACATTATTCTTTGTGGAGACTGCCACGCATTCTTGAAGTATGTTTCGGTTGTTACCAAAAGAGAGATATTCCTAAGAGATTCTTCGGGGTTTCATTGCTTCTGTGGTGGCCAGTGCTCATGTAAAGATTATTGGTGATAACCTGAGCCCCCACCTCCCTTCTTTTGCAACCTTGTTGCTTACTAACTGGTAACTTCCATTCTTATTGTCACAAGTAAGTAGTTAGAAGCCAATGTAAGATAATTGTAGATAGATATGCAATTTTGCAGACAGGATCAAATTCGTTACATATATTTGAATGTATAGAATATCTATTATTAATGTCGATAGGAAATAATTAATGTCTTGTTGGAGTACTGACTAAAATAATAGAGTTTATTAGAGGGAAGTCGTAATGGCTATATATAATATTGTCCCTCGATGTGATTTGCTGTGAATTGGCACATGATCACACCAAATTAAGCTAGCAAATTTCACTTGAAATATATTAACCCGTCCTCCTTGGCGGGCATTATAATAATTACTACTCCAATTAAGTTGTTTACTTAATTCGTAATTAGAATTATTAATTTGCGCAAACTCTCGATCGGCCTAATATAAAGTAACCGTCAGAAATTAATTTAACATTTCAAGGATTTCCACCATAACTCTTCGAACAAAAGCAATCATATTGTGACGTTGTCAGCTATGCATCATATTTGATAAAAAGATGGAAAATGTTAGGGAGTCCGATTTGGGCTCTCGTCTACTTTTTCCCGTCTGACATGGGAAGGTCAGTTGGCCTTTCCGTATTGAGTTATATATATATATATTTTATTTTTCCCTCCCTCACATTTCTCCCCTTCCACGTGTTATTCCTCCAATTTCCCTCACCCAAATCTCTCTCAGTTGGCATCTCTCCTGCCTAACCAAACTCACTCGGCATCTCCATCTCTCCTCTCTCGCGTCTCCGTCTCCATCTCCCCTAGCCAATGAACCCGTCTCTCCTGCCCGCTGATCACTTCCCAATTCTTTTCCAATGTAAGATACCGATGCCCATTTTTTTTAGTTTTGTTTTTTGGTTTTCTGCATCTCCACTTTACCCAGTTCACTGAGTTTTATTATATCAATTTGAGACTCATTGTTGGATTTTTTTTTTGGGACTCAGTTTTGAGTTTTTTGGTGCTCAAAAAATCACCAGCCATTGTGACCAACTGCCATAACCGAATCCAGTAAAAACTCAAAATTGAGTCCCAAAAAAACCCAACAATGAGTCTTAAATTAGTACAACAAAACTCAGTGAACTGGGCAAAGTGGAGATGCAGAAAACCATAAAACAAAACTAAAAAAAATGGGCATCGGCATCTTACCTTGAAGAATAATTGGACAGGGGAGACGGGTTCACTAGGCAGGGGAGATGGAGACGGAGACGCAAGGGAAAGGAGATGGAGACGCCGAGTGAGAGAGATGGAGATGGAGACGCCGAATGAGTTTGGCTGGGCAGGGGAGACGCTGAGTGAGAGAGATCTAGGTGAGGGAAATGGGAGGGATAACACGGCGAATGAGAGAAATGTGAGGGGGGAAAAAAAAACTCAGTACGAAAAGGCCCACATCATACAGAAAAAAAAAAAACGAGAGTCCAAATCAAGGCCTAGCATTTTCCTAAAAAGCTTGTATATATTTGTTGCACGTGATAAAGTCTCAATCTCTTGCACCTTGTTTTTTTCGTCTGAATTTTTTGAGTTAAAGTGGAAAAGAGACATGTTACGTAAAGTGAATTTTATAATATTTATTTATTATATAATATATATATAGGTGTAAAATGATCAAAGCGAGCTGACTAGCTATGTGAGTAAGAATTCATAAAGCAAAGAACAACTAACATAAGAAATCTAGCAATAGAAATTTCATTATTATGATCATAATGTAAAAAAGTACTAGAGAAATAATAATTCGAAGCCGGCCGGTTTTGTGTTAAAATGTGGTCTTGTTTGTTTTCAAGATCAAAACTCAAAACTTTAAAAACCTCTCATCCCATCATTACAACTTTTTCAAATCCCTATACAAAATAAAATAAACAATTCAATTTTTTCAAATTTCAAAACAAATATAATATTAAAAAAATATATTCTAATAATATTTTATTCAACTTTTCAACTTTAATCTTATCTAATCTTATCTCATCTCTAAAAACAAACGAGGCTCTGAAATTCCATTAAAGCAAACTGATCATCTTCCTGAATTTGAAACAATTGAGAGAGAGAGAGAATTAAGGGCAGGTTTGGACACCAAAGTAAAATAGAGAATTCTCATCCCGTTCTAGAACTGAGACGAGATAAAATATCCAACCAAAGATATGTTAAAAAAATGAACTCAGATATTTGTGTTTCGAATGTCTATTGTACTGTTCATAGACATGACAACACACAGACTGACAGATGCTTGTTGTACGAAGCCTGAACGTACTTTCCAAACCCATAGCCATTACTTTTCTTCCCTCTTTCAACCACCATCTTCTGTCTGTAAATAACGAAGCTCCTATACCCATGAATCATCAACCCAGTTCAGACACAGCTTGTCCATTTCGTTTTTCGAATAGGCAATATACAAGTCTCATATCCCTCGTGGCTACGCCCCAAGCCCCAAAACCCATAAACACAACAGCCCCAACTGAAGGTATCAGCTCCCCTTTCCTCCGAATCGGGTCTCCCCCTGTATTGACGCCGTGATGTTCCTATTCTGTTGAAACAAACTATTCTTGAACACTGTCCAAGCATCCCATCGTCCTTGGAGGCGAATCTCTAGCCCTAACCTGTGCCCTCTGCCAGTGTAATTTGACCCCCAGGCAGACGAATCTCTGGCCCTAAAGCATAGATGTAGTGCTTCCCCAAGACGAAGAGAAGTGACCCCCAACACTGCCAACTCTGTTCGCATAGTATGCACCAGTACGAACCCACTCGCATTCAATTTGGGCTCGCCTGTCTTTGCCGTAGATAGCAATGGTCTATAAAGGCGCAGGAAGCATTCCAACAGCCGGCACCCCAATGACACGGTGCAAGTCTCGCAGGCCCATCCCCAAAACTGGAAACAAATTGAGGTTCGTCCACCCATCGACCAGCACAGGTCCTAAGACACGCTCCTACCAGGTATATTCTAACGATTATTTCGATTTCATAGAGGTCTAGAATCAGGGACATTTTGATTACGCGTACTCGTAATGGCTTTATGACTTTCTTCATCTTGTGTGTAGAAAAAGTTTCACATTTCTACTGGGCAGTTTCTTCATTACTGGTTTCTTGACAAGGTTCACACGATCTCATCAAAAGAGGTACTGGTTTTGGATAGTGATATTTGGATTGGTAGTATTTTGATTGTTAGAAAAGGAGAGGCAATGATCATGCATGCTAATTTACAGAGAGGGAAAATGGTTGCTGCATTTTTTGCTTTTCAACTTTAACCGTATCAGAACCCTAACATAAACTGTTGGCATGCATATAAGAACCCTTGAATTGCCCTTCAAAAATATAGTAAACTTTTTCTGTTGACCATGGGTTTCTACCTTTGGGATGCACCATCGAGTTTAGTAATGATACTTTGAAAGTCTAACGATTTGTAAGTTAGGCTCAAGAATAGCTTAAAGGGCTGGTCTATTTTGGCTTTCTAATGAACATGCTTTATGTAGTCTATTTGTTCACCGATTGAAAGCACTCTGCAGTGGCGAATAGCATTCCAAACTTAATTGATGCTTCGGTTACTAATGGCTGGAGCTTGAAGTTTATTCATACTTGTTTTATGATTTTCACCTTACATTGGGGCTTTGTGATGAATTTAGTAGGTTGACAACACTTGTAACCTATTTATAATTTCCAGCTATGTGGTTTTGGTTTGACCTACCATTACACAAACACTTCTGTGTAAAACTAGTGTTGGCCAAGCATATATTAGCATCACTATGAGTTACACTATCCAAGAAATGCAAAACGATTTGATTTCTTCATTGGGTTGTTTGAAGTGTTTATAACCAGATATTATTAGCCATGACTGGGATTAATGTCATTTCTAATTTTGATGTTTTCATATTAGTGCCTATAATGCGTTTCAGAATGTTATTTTTGTCATGTTGATTCGAATTTGTGTATATGGTTTCCCCTTATTATTAGGGCAGGTTTACCTAATATATTGGTTTACATTATATGATGTTTTATCTTACCTCTTGGCCTATATATCGTGAGAAAAAATATAGATAAATTGTTTATGTTATGTTCTAGAGAAAGTGCCAAAGCATATATTGTCCTATTCAATTTTGTTCCATACTGGAGGCCTAACTTTTACCATTGTTTTTGTAGCGTTACTACTTACGCTCAACATCCAGGTCATCATATACAAAGGTATGAATATAGTTCGATTTAATATTAATACTGGTTTTCAACTTTTGCCATTCCAACATCTAACCTGTTTATGTACTTATATCATTTTAGAATTGATATCATTAAAAATTACATGATTGTTTGTGTTAATACCATATCATGCTTGTTTGCAAAACAAACCCATACTTGTACATCATGAAACTGCACGTTCAATCATCGATCTCATTTGATTGGGTATATTAGAACTATATGGACAATGATACCATCGCTTGGACTCGGGATGGAAGCTTATGGGCAGATGGGTTCGAGGAGTTGCTTATAGAGATGTTGTATGAAGACACCCTCATGGGTAGATTGAGGGGAGGGAGGATAACAAACGGTGACCATGTTATCCTGGCTGAAAAGTTGTCCAAAGTTGGTCCAAGGAATTTCAATTCTAATCAAATTAAAGGGAAACTTGCTGGCCTCAAGCAAAGACAACGGGAATTTACCGATCTTATGAAGCAAATCAGTTTGGGCTAAGATCCAGAGAGGAAGGCACCAGTTGCTAATGAGGAACACTGGGCGAATGCTCTTGGGTAAGATATAATTTATTTATTTTTAACTAGATATCCAAGAGGTTTTTAATCCTTTTTCCATGATTGTAGCTAATCACTCTCCTACCACCTTAGGTGAGATCATCATGGAAGCATTTCAAGACCATGGGTTGCGCAAAGTATGAAGAACTTTGCGCAATATTTGGTTGTTCAGTTGCGATTGGGACAATGCATTGAGCTTCGATAGATCTGGCCCCGGACAGTGATGATGAGCGATTGCTTGATGAAGAGATGCAAAGTCGTGGCCCACCAGTTATAAATCATGATGCGGGGCCCTCGGGCCTATCTCAGCAACCACCAAGACCCTTCTCCGCAACCACCAAGACCCTTCTCCGCATCTTACGCGAGTGGATCTCGTATACGACAAAGGGGAAGGCCCATCCAAGACCCATTAATTCAAACGCAAATGAGCGACACCCTTGATGCTATTAAACGTTGCTCCGAAGTACGAGAGCAGTTAGTGATTGAATCAATGGAGTACACCAGGTCGAGGAAGCGTAGTAAAGGACATGACACTAGCATGGAGTCATCTGGAGCATTTGATCTCCAGATGCATTGCATGAAACTGCTTGAAGAAGTCCTTCCCCCTACCACCTGAGCTTTTTAACAAGGCCTTTGACCGTTTGCTGAGCACAAAGGTCCAGAGGTCGTTTGTTTCAATCTCCAATACTCGCAGGAGTGAATGGGCTTGGAGTTTGCAGTGATCGGTCACCAAACGGCAGAGTTTTCCGGCCCATTTGCCCACCGGTTTGTTTGGATTGAATGGTTATCACATGAGAGATAGTCAGTCGTGAACATTTTACCCACATTTCATTACTTTATGCATGTGTTATGTGAACATTTCATTTTATATTTGGCTCTGTTATGGAGTCATTTCAATTTCATGTGGGTAAACCGAAAGTCTTGCCTTGGTTCGTTGTTTTATCTAGTTTTTAGTTCTCTAGATGAAGTTTAATTTCATGAACAATGGTGTTTCCGGGGTGCATTTTCTATGTCATGTCTGTTAACTATTTCAATTAACATTATTATGAATTTGTGGCATTATTAGTATTGTTTTCATTCAGTATTTGTTAGCTGAATTTGTGCATTGGTTGTGTGCTAAATTTGTGAATTTGTGAGATAATGATTTTTCAGGCTTTACGTAAATATCAGAATTACAGTGACTGCGTCTGAACTTATTAATGGCAATAGGGTGTTTTTATTGGCACGATCGATCACCAACAAGGTGTTTTTATTACAATGACTGCCTCAATAGGATGTTTTTATAGTGACTGCCTCAATTGGGTGTTTTTATTGGCACGATCTATCACCAACAACATCAACCATAATCATCCATGTTATTTACTCTAGAATGTCGTAACGTTTAAGTATATAGAAAATTAGAAGTATTCCTAGATGTTAGGATGAGATGATGAGAAGCCTATGAAGATGTTTTATGGGTTAGGAGAACGTTGAGAAAAAGATTAGTTGGGCAAAATATATGAAATTATCCATGGTTTAATATAATTTTTAAATTTATGTTTTGTTTTGTGATTTGAAACATGTGTTATAGTTTTTTATGTTTTATTTGGAAGTTTGGAACGTTGTAATGATTGTAATAATTAGATAATGCTAGAGATGAAAAAGTTAATGAAGTGAGAAAAATTAAATAATGATTATTTTGAAATCTATTTTATAAAAAAAATGTAAAAAGTAATTTAAAAAATTGAAATGATTGCTAGCTCATCTGCTCCTAGGTATGCATGGCCATTTTATCAATTTCCAAAGAAGAAATGCACATGCCAATTTATGGTAATTTTTATTGTGGACTATAATATTCAAAATTAATCTAATAATTTTTTTGGTGGGTTTATTTACATGTATGGTGGGTTTATTCCAATTTGTTTTGCTAATATCTATGGCAAATGTTCAGTTGTGGACTGTAATATTCAAAATTAATCTAGTAATTTTTTTAATGTTCTTGTTTGCACAAGTATTACGTTGTTCGTAATGGACAATGAGAGTAGTTTGGAAGAAGCCCCATCCATGGAAACGAATAGCGAGATGGAGACGCACAGTGAGATAGAGGAAGCATGCTCAAGTAGGTCTCAGACCAGCGAGGGGGACTCATCTATCGCCGCATATCATTCAAGTGGGGATAAGGCAGCAATGCAGGAGGTGAATATAATCAACATGATGTTCATGGCGCAACAATTATCTCCCTATCCATGTGTTCGATTGCCCGAACACAATATTGGACTACAGGGGTATCAATACATCCAAGCAGTTTTGAATGGGAACCCCAGGATTTGCAAAACGATGTTTTGAATGGAAGTGGCGGCCTTCCGTTATGTTTGTGACCTCTTACGATAGGCATTAATTATGGACCCAACAGAGAGGATCTCCGTGGAGGAATCACTAGGCATCTTTTGTCTTCTCGTTGGCCATGTCCAAGGTCAACGCATCGTTGGAGACCGCTTCCAACATTCAAGCGAGACCATTAACCGGCATGTAAAGACAGTTATGCGGGCCCTACATCACCTCGGGAGGACTGTCATTAGGCCCACAAACACAGACGAGGTGCATCTGTACATTGCAGGGAGCCCCCACAATTATCCATGGTTTGAGGTATGGACTTTCCTATATATGTCCATCCCATATATTGAGGTGTTGGTCCATCTTATTCATTATCTATTTATATATATAATTAATAGGGTGTGTTATATGATAATGGTTTTGTAGAAATGTCTTGGTGCAATGGACGGGACAATGATTGACGCTGCTGCACCAGCCAGGCTGAGTAACGTATATAGAAATCATTGTGGCTGAATCGCACAAAATGTGTTGTGCTTGTGTAACTTCGATATGAAGTTCACTTATGTATATACTGGCTGGGAGGGAACAACCCATGATGCACGAGTTTTCCTGGATGCCTTGAGTAGAAATTAGAATCAATTTCCATGGCCACCAGAAGGTATTTTTTTGTAACTGTATTATTTAATTAAAAGCATTTCTTGACAATATCTATTAGACATGGGTACAAATTTTCTATTTTGAGATTGTGTCGAGTTGTGTAATATTTTTCTTAATGTGTGTAGGATATTATTATCTTGTTGATTTCGCATTTCCCTGCATTGAGAAGTTTATGCCTCCTATCCACGAGAGAGGTATCATCGGTCTGATCGTTATAGCAGTCGCCAGTTCCACGGCTATAAAGATTATTTCAACTTTCGCCATTCATCGCTGTGCAACATAATAGAATGTACATTCGCGTTATTAAAAAACATGTTTCAAATATTGAATGCGATGCCTCGATATCGCCCTACCAGGTAAGGGATGCTAGTCACCGCCTGTTGTACGCTGCACAACATTATTAAAACGGTGACGCCGAACGATGAGTTCATTCAGGCAGCATTGGGACTTCAGTTTAATGAACAAAATATAGCTGGAGATGACAACTTGGAAGAGCCATCAGAAGTGGTTGACATGTCCCATGAGTCAGCCGTAGCTATGGCAGCACAGAGAGATGGCATTGCGATTCCTATGTGGACACATAGGTTTGGAGCATAAACATGTGCTAGGAAAACTATTGATTAGAATTTGTAGTATTTCAATTTCTGTGGATTGCTTGGTATGCATGTTTTTCAAAGAATGCTTTATTAAATGAGTTATGTACGGTTTGAAGTGAAATTATGTTTTGCCTTTAATTAATTCAATCAATATTTTGTCTCGTTAAAAGAAAGTTGTTTAAAATATATGTCTGCAGTTCTTATGGCCTCATTACTCCCACGGTAAAATAACCCACCACCTCGGGCAAGGCAGCCAATGTCAATTTGTAGTGATGACTCAGTTTTTTAAGCCAGGTCAAAATAAAAACTAATAATAAAATAGCTTGGGGCATGGTAGGCATGCCATCAGTTTCGGACAACAGGCCACAAGTACAATCATCAGTGTGCAACCCTGTTCTACATAATGACATTATCAGTGTACATCGTCCAAAATTACAGTGAACAACCAAGTAAAGTGACAAAACTATATAAATAGAAGAGCCTCGTTTGGTTAGAGGTTAAGGAAGCATATACTGATTAGCATTATCAGGAAGATTTGAAATTTTAAGACTACATAACAATGTAATAAATAAAACCCAAGATATGATTAAGGCACATTTGTACTTCATCTTCATTGATTGGAAGGCAGCATCAGTAATTATTGCACGTTCAGCCCTCGTCCTTTCATTCATTCGTTCTGTTAATTCTAAGGTACGCTCGCAACAAACTGGTAGCGCAATTGCAAGATCAACCCATTAGAAAAAGGCACACTGGTTCTGACCCTTATAATATCGACAATTCCAAAAACGCCTCCCAAAACTGTTTGTCTTGGCCGACGTCCGTAGTTTGGAGGGCATGCCACAATAACAATTGGGTCTTCCTCCCAACGCAAGCTCATCTTCTACCCTCATTTGGTGATGCTATTTATGGACACACTGCTACACTATCCAGAATTCTTGCACAACAGGTACACCACAAAGTAAAGAAACTGCTAGGCTAAAGTTTATGACATTTATTCCAAACAGAAGGTAACGAATATTGCTAACAAGAAGCTGCCGTTTCCACTGCCTATATGAATTTAGGTTGAAGTTATAAAGGGAAATGCATTATCAGAACATATAACGGCATTCCCATTTACTGGTTTGAGTGCAGTAGTAAAACAAGTATTTAAAATAGCCATGACACCTAATACATTGGGGTTAGCCACTCCTGCAGTTCATGCATGCTCCTCATCAGTAGAACCAGAAACACTATATTCTTACATTGTTTTGAACTTTCCTGAACCCTTTCACAACCAAACAACATGCTGAGTAAGGAAACAAAGGAAAAACATATTGTGGTCAGCTATGGTTTCAAATAATTTCCATCATAGATTTTTATTAAGAAAACAGTATTATTCATGTTTGTTAAACCGAATCTTTAGAAACAGCAAACAGCGTGATGAAGACCTCATGCTAAAATGCAATAAACCCAGGAAACAAAATAAGTAAAGATAATTCATGAGCTAAAAGTGATGAACTATAATGAAGTGACATGTAAAACGATATGGCTAAAAATGGGAAATGGCCAAAAAAATTACGACCAAGTTCGGTAGGGACATTATAACATCCACCATAGCAACCTCGACCCAACACAGAGCGAGATGAATCACTGGCATGTTACTTGTCAAACCAATGGCTTACGAGTGCGTATGGTTCACCTCAAAAAACATTGGGGTTCGGACGGTTGCGGTTGGAACCACAAAAAATAGAGAAATCGCAAAGGATGAACACGTGAAATAAAAAATGTACAACAACAACATTGGGCTCTTTCAACATAAGCTCAGATCCCTTCCGTTTTCTCGCACCCAATATAAATATTAGCCATTGACATGCGAAACTCTTTAAAGGAAGGAAACCCTAATACTGAGGGCATGGATTTCGTTTAATAGACAATAGAAATACGGGACCTTACTTGGTTGTCGATTCCGTACTTTTGCAGGAGAGATGAAAAACGGGAATTCCGTTTGGATGAAGCCCGTGCTAGAAATCCTTGGAGACAGTTGGAGAGGGAATGGATGGGGATTTGATTGGGTCTTTAAATGCAAGAGATACGGTGCCTGGTTTTGATTAAATGCAGAAAAGTCTCGATTTATAGCGCTGATCTCACGTCGTTTGAAGAATTATTGAAGAGTAGGGAATGCGAAGTATGAGGAACCTAGGGCATGCGAGAAGGGGAGGGAAATTTTGAGGGGAAAGAGACGAATCGGGAGTATCAACCAGATGGGTTTCCAACGGCACGCAATAAATGCACAAATGGTGGGACCCACCAACCTGTCTTGTGCCAATAGAGAGAATTTTCATTAAAACTTTACTTCCAAACCCATCTCTCCATGGGACCCATGAAAATTCTATAAAACAACAACAAAATTTTGGCTATATAATCTTGACACTATTCACAAAAATTTTCAAAATTCTCATCTCGTCTCACCTTCCAAACCTGCCTAAAAGGACCAAACGCTGATCTGCCTAGCTAGCTAGCCAGCCATCCTTTATCGTTGGGAGTACTAGTGATTTTTTTATTTTTTGTTTTCATATTTTTTTAATATATTTAAAAAAAAGTTTAAAATAAAAAAAAAATATTAATACATTTAAAATTACTTAATTAGTCATTAAGTTAAAAAAACAAAAACAAAAAAACAAAAACAAAAACAAAAACAAAATGCATTGGATCAAATGGAGGGATAAAATGTAGCGGCAGAGTAGTGTTTTTTTTTGTATGACTCTAGCTAGCTAGCTATCTATTAGCTACTTCTTTAATTGGTCTGATCTGAGAAAGTCGGGTTAAATTAATGGACCTGCGTTACCACCTTCCTGGCCAACCATATAATATATAAGAACCTGCTCGTCTCAATCAAAAAATATATATATATAAAAATTAATGTTAACGAATGTAGTACGTACGTGTGAGTGTATTACATTATATTATATATATATATAGATATTTCTGTAACATTAATCACCGTCTACGCCACGGAAACATACACGTACATGAATATTCCAATACATGCCGTATATATATATATATATATATATATATGTGCACCACCTAGCTATATATACAATGAATAATGTTAAGTATAAATTTTAAATATTAGATAAAATTTCATAAGAGTCTTTTGTAAAAAAAGTAGATGTCACTAATAAAAAATAATTTTTTACACATTTTTTTAAGTAAGGTCCACTTTTTTACATTGACTTAGAATTTATCTATTTGAAGTTTGTACAAATTATTTCTCATATATAAATATATATATAAAATAAATCACGTTGCATTAATGTCCGGGTGCCTCTAACCTGATTATTCATGCGTGCATATACATGTCACTCTCATGAATTTGTTTTGTTTCGTTAGGATCGTACTGCCGACTGTGGGACGTCAGTTCAAGATGTCGTTTTAGTTAACTTCATATATCTTCGATGGCATGCTAGCTAATTTCACTCGTTGAATATGCATGTGGTATTTTTAATGAATATAGGACCACTTGGTAAACCAAGTTGCAACTCTTTTTGTCCAAAGCCTACCTATAATATTAGCTATATAAATTTATATATATATATATATATACTAGGAAAGACAACGTGCTTCGCACGTATGTCCAATTTAATTTTACATAATTTTTTATTTTTTAAATAAATAAATTACTTTAAAAAGTAGAAATAATGAATTATAAAGAAAAAATTCAGTTCATCATCTCATATACTATACAATAACATGTGATTTCACATTTTCACCATTTAATTTAAACTTATATATTGATGTTTAAATATGTGTGTTTACACATCAAGAAAAAAATATTGATAACTATTGTACAAAATATCACGTCTGTTATGTGCAAAAATATAAGAAATAGGCTATCTGTCAATTTACAATGAACAACAAAATGATAATTTAAATTCATACAAATTTTCAATTTTAAATATTAATGGACAGAATTTCATTTCCATTTCAAGATTTTATTCTTGATCATAATAAATATCACATATGTTATGTGTAAAATATTGACAACTATAACATAGAAATTATAATAATGTGTTAATTTTAAACTTAGAAAGTAAATTACTAAATGTTAAATAATTTAATCATATAATTATATTTTATCAGTTATAACTATAAAAAAGAATTTGAACAAGTTGTAATACATTATAAATTTTCAAAGTTAAATTTGGATTAGTTATTAAAGTACAAATTAAAGGAAAAAAAATAGTGAAAAGAAATAAAATTTATTTTTTTTAAGATTTTATTTTGAATAAACTCAATCTTTATTCAAAAATATGTAAAATAAAAATTTAAACATTATATAAATTTTCAGAGAAGAAAAAAATTAAAAATTTTCTAATATATATTAATATATTCTAGATGATATTATTCAGCACTATAAATAATGTTAAATTATTGCGTTACTCTAAAGGCAGTTTAGCTCTTAGTTTAATAACGTAAACCAAATTATCTTAATTTATTTCAAAAGTTTTCATAACCATTTTTAATAACAATGAAGAACATTAATTTATTTAACATTTTTACACTTGGCTAAATAAGATAGTAATAATGACATATTATATTTTTAAATTATTAAGTAGTTGGATGCGTATGTTGTATATTTGTTATTTCCAAAATAAATGTTAATATGTTAATTTTAAAATTCAAAAATACAGTGGTAAATAATAAATAATTTAATCATATATTTTATAAATTCTCATCCTTGACTTAAAAAAAATTAAACAAACTATAGTACATTAGAAACTGTAGATCTACCTCAAATAGTATAATTAATTTTAAGTTAATTAATAAATTACTCAATTTATCCGAAAATGGAAAAAAAAAATTAAGTTTATTGAAAAAATAGACTAAAAAATATAGTTATAAAATGTAATAGATGGTAATATCTGATAAATTTATATATATAATAATAATAAAGTAGATTTTACATGACTATCTGTCAATCCACAATGAGTCAAAAAATGAGAGTTTAAATGTATACAAATTTTTAAATTTAACTACAAATAGATAGAGTTTCATCTATATTTTAATATTTTATCCCTGATCATAAAAAACATCACATATGTTATCTGCAAAATATCCATCACATATGTTTTATTTAGTTATATAACGGAAAAGTTTAATAAGAAAATTTTAATAAAAATATTAATACTAAAATTTTATTACGAAGTATAAAATAGTGAAACATAATTAAAACAGAAAGTTAACGTGTACTATCTACTCATATTCATACTGTACCCTACATATATCAAAAGTATAAAGAACATATTTAAATAAAAAAATAAAAAAATGTTTATTAGAATTTGAAGATTAAAATTAATGCTAATGATAATTTTGTTAGGTTTCTATATATATATATATATAAAAGATGGGGTGAATTCATTTGATTATGGGACAAAACGTTTTTAAATTATGGATTATATTGAAAGATTATTGAAAAAAAAATTATTTTAATTTTATCTTCTTTATGAGAAGATAATTTGTTAGTAATTATTAAACATTTATTCATAAATATGTAAAAGAAAAATTTCAACATTATATAAATTTTCAGAGAAGGAAAAAATTAAAAATTTTCTAATATATATTAATATATTCTAGATCATATTATTCAGTGCTACAAATAATGTTACATCACTATGTTACTTCAAAAGCAGTAAACTAAACCAAATCATCTTAATTTACTTTAAAAGTTTTCAGAATCCTTTTTAATATTACTAAAACAGAAGCACAATAAGAAATAATAACAATGAAAAATATTAATCTATTTAACATTTTTACACTTGGCTAAATAAAATAGTAATAATGACATATTATATTTTTAAATTATTAAGAAGTTATAATTTATTTCCTTATGAAAATTTATAATTATACTAACCAACCTACTATTATTATTCTTAATAGTTATAGTTGGATGTATATGTTGTATATTTGTTATTTCCAAAATAAATATATAATGTGTTAATTTTAAAATTGAAAACTACAGTGGTAAGTATTAAATAATTTAATCATATATTTTATAAAGTCTCATCCTTTACATTTAAAAAAAAATTAAACAAACTATAATATATTAAAAACTATTGATCTACCTCAAATAATGTAATTAATTTCAGGTTAATTAATAAACTATTCAATTTATCCAAAAATGAAAGAAAATATTTAAGTTTATTTCTTAATAAATCATTAAACAAAAATCATTAATAAATGGAAAAATTATATTTATTCTAAAATGTAACAATTCAATTCAATATTTACATAATTCAAAATTAAAGGAAATAAAATGTTGCACAACATTAAAGTTTAATTTTCAAGATTTTGGTTTTTTATTAAAATTTTATGAAGAGTTAGTATCAATTCGGAAAAAAAAAATACTATAGTCTAATTGTAAAGTTTAAACCGATTTGTAACATTACTCATCTTTCATATCTAAAGCTTAAGAGCAGTACTACACCCTCCAAGATAGTTCCAATAAGGACAAAAAAATTAATTTATTTTTTTATTTTTTATTCAATTTTTTATATCCTTAAACATTAAAAAAAAATTCACAATATCATTAAAAATATTGTAAAAACACATCAACCACAAGTCGGCAAAAGCAAGAAACAAAGTCAGGGGCAAAATAGGAAAAAAATTATTGGACCAACTGTTCATGCGCGATTTCGCCGGTGGTTTGAGCCGCTTGCGGCTGTTAACGGCAGCACGATAGGAGCTGAAATTGGAACGGGAGGAACGCCGGACGCAGGCGAAGAGAATGGACTG
Organism: Pterocarya stenoptera; assembly: GCA_003123785.1. NCBI lineage: Eukaryota > Viridiplantae > Streptophyta > Magnoliopsida > Fagales > Juglandaceae > Pterocarya > Pterocarya stenoptera. The sequence continues at coordinate 232,802 of QEOT01006463.1, forward strand.
GGTGGTGTTGGCCACGCCAGCGTGCGGCGGCGCACTAGAGGGGACGAAGAAATGGGCCGGCGTCGGCTTGGATTCGCTCGTGGCGGTTAACAGCGGCATGATAGGGGTTGAGATTGGAAGGGAAGGGACGCCGGCCGGAGGAGAAGAGAATCGCCGAGGTGGTGTTGGTCACTCCGGCGTGCGGCGGTGCTCTGCAGGAGACGAAGCGGATGGGGGAGGGGCTGTGGCAAAACGGTAATTTTCAAATACAACCAGGGGCAAAATGGAAAAAAGTCAGTGACAAAACAGGAATTGAGAAACAAGAGCAGGGGCAAAATGGGAAAAAAATGTTAGACGAAAACACTGTTGTTAACGAATTCGCTCTTTATATATAAGTAGATATATATATATATATAGTTTCACAACAAAACTAACATACGAATTGATCATCGAATGAAACTTGGTGCCTGCCGGAAGGTTTGAGAGACAAATATTCACAATCGTTCAATTAGGATAATAATTACTGACTTGTATCTGTCTTTTTGCATTATGTATTAGTTGTTTATCAAATTATATGCATGCAGTAAGCTGGTAATTATATCATATATATATATATATGTATGTATATATATATATTCTAGCCAGGGCGAGATTAATAGGTTCTCCAAACCCTGTGCTTAACAAATAAAAGAAGAAGAAGAAGAAGAAAGAAATCACTCAACTTTTATATGCATTAATCAATGGTATATTATATATACAGAAATTGTGGGAAAATTAGAAGGAAAAATCTGATATATTATAATAGGAAACTAGCTTAGCTAGGGGATGGAAGACTAGCTTGACTTCTTCTTTTTTTTTATTATTTGATAAAGACTTCTGTTCTGTCGCTCGCTCGTTGCTGAATCATGCTGATCAGTAAATGAGTGGTACAGCACGCCATGCACAAATCGAAGGCCAACAGCTACTACGTACATGATATTAGCCAAAGAAACAATTCATATGAAAAGACGACTACGCCCTTTTCGTTTGGAGCTGGTCATTGTTGCTTATTTAATCCAATATCGGAACAACACGTACACAGTACTGATCTGTCATGTACTTAAGATAAGCATGCATGGTTCCTGTGGCTCTTCATCATCCATGGATTAGAGTCATTTTGTTCTTATGTGACAAATTAATACGACAAATTAAGGACTGGCCATACTTGCAGCAAAAATATCGTGCATAATTTGCATTAACAAAGAAAAGGCGTTTGGAATTTTTTTGTCTTTTGCATGGAATTTCTGGTGGTAATGTGCATCGGACCAAATGTTTTTATCAAACAAAAAAATTTCGCTCGACAGTAAAAAAGAAAAAGAAGAACAGTTTGAACTCTGCTCAACTGCTCGCTTGAGGGTGATGCCCAACATTGAACTGGCCGTAGAAAGATTATGTACAACTTGCTAGCAATATTATTTTTTGCGAGGCCCCACAGCCAGCATTCAAAATTAAGGTGCAGTAATTCTAGGTGACGGTGAGGATCGAGGGCTGAAATAGGCAATACAAAAGATTGCATGAGGAGCTCGGAAGTAGAGGACAAAAGAAGCGGACGCTTGTCGTGAGGGCCGGCCAGCCATTTATGACTTATTACCAAATGGTCACTTGCCTCCTGCTCAGAAAAACATATGTTCGTGACCTTCCTAAGACCCGATTCCAATCTTCTGCTTTCGTAAAGGGTCGGAGAAAAGGGGCGTAGATTATAGAGCTAGATGTGTTTTTATGTTTTGAATGATAAACAGCTAGCTTTTGTAGAGCTCTCAAAATGAGGGAAGTAGTAGATATGGGGGGAGGTAGCAAAAAGTGGTGTAGGTTTTGTGGTTCATCATCAATATCTTCTGTCCAAATTTTGTTGTTTATGGTGGTGCCATTGGTAGTAGTATCTGGGTTTGTTTCTGTATTGGGTCCGTTAACCTCCAATAGGGTTTTATTTATATACAAGTACCCCTGGCTATGGAGCTCTACTACTAATTCTTCTTCTTCTTCTTCCCCTGTTTCATCGGTGAAGGAGAGCGGAAAGCGTTTGGATTTTCTGTCACAAGTGGGTGTGGCACAAGTTCTCATGAACATGGAAGAAGCTATCTCCAATGATTCTCTGCTAAATCGGTCGTCTCCTCCACACGATATAGAAGCTGCTATACAGGTACAAGTAGACCGTAGATTAACATGTAATTAGAACCCTCTATTTTGTCTGGAGGTTTGTTTGCCCTATCTCATGTTGTGGTTTATTCTTGCATGCAATTTCTTCTTCTTCTTCTAATTCTAATTCTTTTAAAAAAAAGAAAAAAAAAAGGATCGAAGATTTAGGTCTGCCTATTAAATGTTGAGTTGAGTTCAGATAAGGTGAGTTGAGTTCTTTATAAATAATAGATAATTGAGAAGCAATGCTACATACAGTCCCTATTTGGAGACTGCAATGCAAGACTAGGTAATTTTATCTTAAATTTTTTTTTAAAATTACAAAAATCTCCCTCCTAAAATGATGATTTTTCTCATTTAATGAAGGGTCTGCACATGCAATCCCCAAGTGGGGACTGCAAATAGAATTCTTCTTAGATATACTTATAGGATATTGAAAAAGGTTGTGGGTCCCACATGTAAAAAAGTGTAAGTTGAATTAAAAAATGTTGAGAATCTCACGTATAAAAAGGTTTTGAGTTGAGATTAGTTTAATGATTTGAGAGTTTAGTGTATGAATGTTAGACTCGGTTTAAAACTAGACTGAACTGAATTGATCTTAATTAATTCAATCCAAATATCAAATGGGACCTTAGATTTTATTTCTCTAAGAAATTGATTTTGAGAAGTAATAATACTGAGCAAATTATAATATTTTTCTTCTTCCACCTTCCATTTTATTCCTTTAGTTTTTGTAATGTAATATCAATATTGTTATATGTACAGCATATAGGCACCATCGCAAAGCTTTATTCTTTTATGAAAAGAAGATACAGCGCCAATTATTTTTATTTTTTTATTATTGTTATTATTATTATTTTCTTGATCATCATGTTTTTCTCCTTTTGACCGGAGTTTGTACTTTCGGGAAAGCTAATCATTTATGTAATTTTAAGATCATGACACTAATTGTGTGCATCAATTTTCATTTAATACATACATGGAAATTAAATGCGTTTGGATCATCACTTGCTTTTCGCAAAAGCCACCATATTGACGTAGTAGTTCTAGTACGGTACGTTTCTTCCAGCTAATACGTTAGTTTGTACCAATTAATTAAGGTATATTAATTAATTAATATTGCCTTTACGTGACTACATATTTATAAATTAGTAGTAAATAGAATATTGGAGGACTTTTTAGTACGAATCTCGGCCTTCATCTGATCATCAATACGTACGTACGTAGGTCCACATGATACATTTATATATTTTTGGTTTAATTAATTTGTAAAGAAATGATTTGTTAATTATTTTGGACAAGTTTATTTATTGGTGATCAGTTAATTTAACCATGAATATTTGGATTAATAACAGAATAGTCCCAAGGAAAATGTGTACAATGATTCCGTGAGTGGGCCAGATACTATTGTTTCTGCTTCAACGAATAAATCTCATCGTGCGACCGGTTTAGATAGAATTGAAGCCGGTCTTAGAAGAGCTCGAGCTGCAATTAATAAGGAAGCTAAACATGGAAACCGAACTCAAATATTAGATCCTGACTACGTCCCGGAGGGTCCGATGTACAGGAATGCCAAAGCCTTTTACAGGTATTAATTAATTAGCTAGGTTGATCTTTAATTTATGTGTCATGAAACGGTCCAGCTAATTTTTTTTTTTGGTTATAAAGAGGACGGTAGTCCAATTTTCTTAATAATCCTCATTTATAACGGAGGTACCCGTGGTTACAATCAAACACCTATGGATTACATTACCAACCTAGGTATTAAATCCTTACTCAAATAAATCGAAACAATACACACTCAAACTCAAACCAACCAGAGCCAATAAAACAACAATTAAGATTTCATTCTAAATCATCCTCTCATATATGGAAGTCCCAGTTTATCCGTTTTAATCAAACCTTGTAGCAAAGATGAGACAAGAGCCAAAGTCGACTCCCATGTAGCAACACGACCATCAGAAGCCAACTTTGCCAAAAAATCTGCTGGACTGTTTCCTTGCCTATAGACATGCCGTATGCTAAAAGAAGTTCCCTGTAGCAACTCCATGAGCTCTATCCAATAATCTTCTAGATACCAAATGCGACACTTAGAAACAGTTATCCAATTTAAAACAACCATCGAATCCATCTTTATTTCTACCTTTCTATAACCCAATCTCCTCAAATGTATAGAAGGGACATGAATTCAGCATAGTTGTTAGTACCATACTCTAACAGGGCAAAAAAAGCAGGTAACAAATTACCTGCAGAATCCTGAATTAGCACCCCTGCACCCGCCTTCTTCAGTATTTCCGTACTATTTCCATCTATATTTAATTCCAGCCAAAGTTCCCATAGACGGTTCCATCTCACTATCTGACTTGGACTGCACGTCCTCGGCTTGAATGGAATATTTACATCAGCCACTAAATTTCATCACATCGAGATAAGGGTTTCAATACCTTCAATTTCTCACTCAGTTTAAAAATCCAAAATTTGATACTCCGCCAAATATCCTCCACTGATTCCATCTTTCCTTCCATCCCAGCTCTACACCGGCGATTCCAAAGTCTCCAAGTAACAATAGTAGGAATGAGGCCCATCAGTTAACCCTTTGTCGATGTTTTGGAGGCTCTAGCAAACCATGCATATACTGTCTGTTTCCAAGTACAATGGTGATAACGAAGGAACCCCACTTGCACATCTCTTCCAAATGGTCCGTGCCACTTCGCCTGTCAGCAGATGATCTAAGTCTTCATAATTTCCTTATTCACAACAGTTACATTTGGAAACTAAGGGAATGCCGATACTACAAATTTTATAATCCACAGTTAAAGCATTATGACTACTCTTCCACGTGATAGTTGCCATATTTTTTGGAATACACTGATGCTAAATCCAGTCCGTCCATACTATGAAATGGTCCAGCTAGCTAGTCGTACATATATATATATATACTCCCTATATATAATAGAATTTATACGTACGTATACGTACAGGAGCTACGTGGAAATGGAAAAGCAACTCAAAATATTTGTGTATGAAGAAGGGCAACCCCCATTGTTTCATAACGGTCCTTGCAGGAGCATATACTCTACAGAAGGAAATTTCATCCATGGGATTGAGATGAATGAGCAGTTCAGAACCCGAGATCCTGAGCAAGCACATTTGTTTTTCCTCCCTTTCAGTGTGGTAATGATGGTCCAATTTGTATATGTGCCTGACTCTTACAATTTTGGTCCCATTAAGCAGACTGTTGCAGATTATATCAATCTAATAGCAGCAAAGCACCCATATTGGAATCGAAGCCTGGCATCTGATCATTTTATGCTTTCCTGCCATGATTGGGTAAGTGCATGCAGATGCTAGATAGAAGCCTAGCTAATATATATCAACATTAATTCTTGTACTGATTCGGACGGTTTAATGATAATATAATATACTCGATCGATCGATCTTTGGGTTCAGGGGCCAGAAACTTCCCGTTCCAGTCCTTATCTCCTCAAAAACTCAATTAGAGTTCTTTGCAATGCTAACACTTCAGAGGGTTTCAACCCCACCAAGGACGTGTCCTTCCCAGAGATCAATCTCCGAACTGGTTCGTTAAAAGGATTTATCGGCGGGCCATCCCCATCTCGTCGGCCAATCTTGGCTTTCTTTGCTGGAGGTCTCCATGGTCCTGTTAGACCAGTCGTTTTTGAGCACTGGGAAAACAAAGACGAAGATATAAGGGTGTACAAGTACCTTCCAAAAGGCGTCTCCTACATTGACATGATGAGAAAAAGCAAGTATTGCTTATGCCCAAGTGGCTACGAAGTTGCAAGCCCAAGAGTTGTGGAGGCCATTTACGGAGGTTGTGTTCCAGTTCTGATTTCAGATCATTATGTTCCGCCGTTTAGTGATGTTTTGAATTGGAAGACCTTCTCTGTCGAGGTTCCGGTTAAGGATGTTCCAAACCTGAAGAAAATCCTAATGGCGATTTCTCCAAGGCAGTATATAAGAATGCAAAGGAGGGTGGTACAGATAAGGAGGCATTTTGAGGTTCAGTCTCCACCTAAGCGATTTGATGTCTTTCACATGACCCTCCATTCTGTCTGGCTTAGAAGACTGAATGTTCGTGTCCCTAAGGATGCCGATGTGTTGTGACTGGCGGTGCATGGTAGGTACGTACCACCTCAATAGAATTTCTACGTACGAAATTCAAAACGACAAAGAGGTAGTTTTTAGGCAGTTCACAACAGTACTAGTACCGCACCTACCAGCTTCACAGGTAAACAACATAAAATTGCATTTACTAGATCATGAATTTCAATTCAATTTATCCCACTTTTGAAATATGTGAAATTAATGATGGGCATCGTCGACAAGCTTGGATAATATTCATTCTGGTTCAAAGTAATCGTGTACGTATGTGCATTGTGCATTGTGATATTATTATTATTATTATTATATATATTGTTGCAAATTGTAAGTTTGTTTACTTAATTATATATGTATACACGCAGCAAAATGATATTCTTGTTTCCTATATATTGGTTTTGTATTAATTTTAAACAAATTGTTTACAAGCTCATGTGTTGATCTATACAATTACAAGTACTATATATTAACTAGCTATATATCCTCTGTAATCTATCTAATATATATCATGATAAGTTATTAAGTATTTCAAGAACTAATTCGTGTCGGAGTACTGTCGACTCTGCTACGATGCATTTCAAAATTATCTAAGATGTAATAATATTAAAGATTGCAGCTAGCTAGCTAGCTTTAAATGGCCATTAGTACTTGAAAATTAACATGAATCATGTGGAAGATGACAATTTGAGCTTTGCTAGATACAACCGGCCTACGAAACTGCAGTACTGCTCCATTGTTGGACGAAACCCTTAGAAAAATTTCAGAATTCTTTTAGTACAACTCCATTGATACAGCTCCTCTCAAGTTATTCCATTTTCGGCTTCTCAGCTTCTACTACTAAGCACTACTCCAACCATCGCTTCCCTGCTTGCCTCTAGCTTTTAGCAACAAAATTTCTTCAATGATGGTATCAAAGAAACTTACGCACCCAATCATTTCGAAAGCTCAGCACTATTTGAAGGCTTGCAAATCGTGGGTAACAGTGAAGCTCATCAAATTCATGAAAGAAGTGAAAGTAGAAAACAGCCAACACGGGCTGAATTTGAATGGTTCTTGCCAGAACCAAATGGAGCAAATCAGCTTGTTGAATCCTTCCCTTTACTGGAATGCAACCAATATTGGTGGTTGGAATGATCCTTCCGTCACTTCTCTGATCTAACCAAAAATCATTTTTCATTTGTCTCCCTCCTTTTTAGTCATCTTATCTGAGTCATTGCTGGTTACTTAGGTTTTTGTTGAGTAATCTTGTTTTTTAATGAATTTTATGGTTCCAGTGGGTGGGGTTTCAAAAGCACAGTCTGAAAAAATAAATAAAAATAAAAAAGAGCAAGATATTTCATTGAAGCAAAGTTGAGACGGGCTTGATCGGAGCGATTATGAAGGAAAACAAAAAGGAGTAGAAGAGTTTTTGAAGATTTATCTAAAAACAGAAAAGCTTTTGGATGGCAAGAGCTTTTACCGAGGAACTTTTCCTTATTTTGATCTCCTTCATGCTTCTGCACAGTTGAGTTCTTCATTCTTTCTCTTTTGTTAGTTTTACACAATTTAAAAGACTTTTGAGGAACACTGATAAAGATGAAGAGTCGTAGAGCTGAACGAAATGAAGAGAGAGAAGTATAAAAAATAATTTTTTTTTATAAAAAGTGGGCCCGGTGATGCAGGGGTTTGCCAACCGGTTGCAAGTAGCTAGACTTTTTCTAACAAGACAATTAAAAAATTCTATTTTTTTTGTTTTTGGGCATCAAAATCATTTAATTTTTACATGTCTCAAAAAATAAATACTATTGTGATCATACTAGAAAACTGGGATTCGGCGAATCAAGATGAGGTTTAATTTCAAGCTTGCCTTCTTTACATGGATTATAAAATTACTCATATCTATCGTGAAGGTAATGTTGTGGTTGATAATTTTCTTGCTAAGCAAAGTGTTGGAGTTTAAATACAGAATGGATTAATAATAGAGATATTTTATCTAGTCAGTTAAGATGTCTTCTTCGCATGGCCAAAATTGGTTTTCTTTATTTGAGGATATCAAAGTGTTATGTGTGATTTCTTGCCGGTTGGTTTCTTAGGTTATTCTCTTTATTTGGTTTGTGATTTTTTTGGCTTTCTTAATTTGTGGTTGGGTCTTTTAGTTTTGATATTTAGATTTTAGTCTTTATGTTTATTTATAACCTCCAGATATCTGATTGTAACCATATTTTTTCTTTGTTAAAAGTGAGGGTTATCAATAAAATTAAAATATCGTTTTCTTCTTTTTTTAAAAAAAATTCAAATTTTCAAAAAAAAAAATTGGATTTAAAATCTTTCACCCTTTAATAAAAAATTTTAAAAAAAAATTTAAAAGAAAAAAAAAAAAGAAAACTGGGCTTCCGTGATCCTGATCACCATAGGGTCATCCACTCTGACTCGACCACTGTTCATCATCCGGTTGATGGAGATCGTAGCCATTAGCTAAGCCCAATCTGCCACGATTACATACACGTGGAAGCTTAATACTACAAAGAAACCCTCTACCACCGATTGGAGCCCTGAAGTTCCTCTCTCTGTACAGACATCAAACAGTCGCATGCAAACCACGGAGACATGCAAGACGACGTGTTCCTTCTCATCAAAGCATAAAATTCCGCCACGCGTCCATAAAGCATCGTACATATCCAGGTGGCGATCTCCAACAATATTAACCACCACGTTTCACCCCTATGCAGCAATCAACTCATAGTCTGGCAGACTCTTTTAAGTAACTTCTCCGGCAGATAAGAGGCAAACGAGAAGTGTTTTAAAAACCTTAATATTTCAGTGAGAGTTTTTGCGAGTTTTTGTGAAAATCAAAACACATGGCATCGTGGAAGGAATTCAAGGAAGAGAGAGCCGAGGCGGCCTTGAGGCTTGCAGCGTCCGATTTGAGAGACGTTAACAGAGAGCGAGGGAATGAAGAACGGGCTAAATTGGACATGGAAGCTGATCAGTCACAACAACAGCAGCAGGAAGAGACGCCCGGTATCATTGGGTCTGTCTTAAAGGTAGTTGAGCATGCCAAGGAAGCTGTTGTTGGCAAGAGTCAAGAAACTATGGAATCGACGAGGGAGACCGCCGATAAAGCGGCTGAGAAAGCAAGGGAGGCTAAGGATGCTGCGGCAGAGAAAGTCAGGGACACTAAGGATGCTGCAGCGGAGAAGTCCAAGGAGTACAAGGACTATACGACTGAGAAGGCGAGGGAGACCAAAGATGCGGCGAGGCAGAAGATGGAGGAAGAACGGGATGAAATGGAAAGGGAAGAGCCACAGCAACAGCAACAGCAACAGACGCCTGGTATCATTGGGTCTGTGTTGAAGGCAGTTGAGCATGCCAAGGAAACTGTAATTGGCAAGAGTCGGGAAACTGCGGAGTCGACGCGAGAGACCGCAGAAAAAGCTGTTGAGAAAGCTAAGGAGGAAAAGGATGCTGCAGCAGAGAAAGCAAGGGAGTCTAAGGATACTGCAGCGGAGAATTCGAAGGAGTACAAGGACTATACGACTGAGAAGGCAAGGGAGACCACAGATGCGGCGAGGCAGAAGCTGGAGGAGTATACTGGGTCGGCTGCCGAAATGGCGAAGCAGACAGAGGAGTCGGCTAAGGAGAAGATGAGTGACTACGCGGAGAAGGCAAAAGAGACTAAGGACTCGGCACTTGGGAAAGCAGAAGAGTATAAGGACCATGCGGCGGAGAAGGCAAGGGAGGCGAAGGATAAGACGTTGGGAAAGGCGAGCCAGTACAAAGACTATCATGTGGCGGAGAAAGCAAAGGACACAAAGGAGTACACGGAAGACAAGGCAAATGAGGCCGCCGAGAAGTCAAAACAGGGAAAAGATGCTACGGCGGAGAAGATGGAGGAGTACAAGGATTACACTGCTGAGAAAGCAAAAGAAGGGAAGGATACTACCTTAGGTAAGCTTGGCGAGTTGAAAGATTCGGCTACTGATGCTGCCCGAAGAGCTATGGATCTCTTGTCTGGTAAGAAAGAGGAAGCCAAACAGAAGGCGGAAGAAACCAAAGAGGCAACCAAGGTACACAATGACACATTATAATTCCAGCTAGCTAGCGCTGCTTTTGATTCTATTGAAATATGAGAAGCTATTTTGCAGGAAAAGTTGAGCGAAAAGGAGGAGGAAGCAAGACGGAAGATGGAAGAGTTGAAGCTTCAAGGTAAGGATGAAGATGCCCAGAACCGTGAAGACGAGGTCAATGGAGCTGAAAGGTAACAACTTTACGATATGAAAATTGTACGCATTCTACTAGGAAACACAGATTGAGTTGGCCAGGCAACTATCTTTACCATTACTTTTAGGATATACATGAAGTCTCTATAATATGTTTTATTAATGTGTGCTAGTGTGCATGCAAGTTATGGATTTTATTTTGATACGAGCAACGTCTGTGACTCATTGATTTGGTTCGTGTGACTGCGGCTTGGGGGCAGTACTATTTTGAGCTCCGTTTAAAGTTCGTTTCGCGTGAGGGTTGTAAATGAGGGGGTTTTTTTTCTCTTTAATTTGTGGGCGTGACAATTAATAGAGAGCTTGCTGTTTGATAAGGGGGATCGCGGCTAAGGGCAACATTTTCAGTGCCATTGGCTGTGTGGCGGAGGCCATTAAAGGAAAGCTTACTCAACCATCGGATGTGGTGGAAGAGACGCACGCGGCCCGCGAGCACGGCGGTTCTGGAAGGAAGAAAGGAGAGATCGAGGTGGACGTTGAAGAGACCCGACCGGGATATGTGGCGGCAAAGCTGAAAGAGGGTGATCAGATTAGCGGTCAGACTTTCAGCTATGTTGGCCGTATAGAGGATGAGGGTACCATACGTTTGGAGTGCCGGGAAAAAAAGTAATCACGTACGCCCACCGGGTCCCAGGGTGTGGGTGGGCTATTGCCTGTATATTTTTGTTTCCGTTTATGCAAGTCTTCCTAGTTTGTGTTTTATTGGGTACTTTCTAGATTCTCTGTGTACGGGCCGAGTGGCCCGAGTCCCTCTTTAAGGTTTTAGTAAGTTTGTTCGGGCAGATTGTCTTTTTAACAGTTTCGATCAGTATGTCTTTTTTTTTTAAGTAACTTGACCTAAAAATAAGATATTGCCGCATTTGGATTCAAGAATTTTGAGAGATCAAGGAATTACTTCTGTACTTCATGCATGTGAGCAGCTATATATACTATACATATATATATTTATATATTTATATGCTGCAATTAAGAGATCAAGGAGTGACGTTTTTTATTGTTGGCCAGCATTATTTCACGACCATGATATATATATACTCATCATGCGTGCGTGCATGCATGCGATCGAAGTTATGTATATAAAATAGGATTCATCCATGAGCCTCACTGGCCTGGTTTCATTTCAAGAGAGCGCCTATCGAATTAATTAATGTTATTATATTATAAGATCGCGGCCGTTCTCTTCAAAATTATTAATAATGAAATCTATGTATATATTGAAACTAGTTGCGAGCTAGGATTTTTTATTTTAATTGTTTAGATCATAACTAGTTAAGTGGACATGCAGCCTGGCTGAGTGGCCCTAATTAGAGACAAACAATTGCTTTAATATATATTGTTATTTATTATTACTGATGAAGTTGCTTAATTTAATATTCTTAATTTGCTGATCTCCTGGGAATACGGACTGATTTTGTCCATCGATCTCTTACCTGCTCGATCTAACAGATCATATTTAATATAATACATTTGTCATTTTCTCTTTTTTAAGAAAAATAAACGACCTTACAGAAAAATATATAAGATGAGATTCATTTTCTTCCCCACCCATAATTGAGGTGGTGAAATGTTTTGCTTGCCAATGTTAATGCCTTAATTTGCATAACAAATCTCGGAAGAAAAGAAAGAATCATTCCCGACTCACGAGATGATTCGAGTTTCAATACAATATTTTTTGTATTTATCTATAAAATAAATAGCAAACAAGCATAAATAAATTCACTACAACAAATATTGATTTTTCCTGAGAGTGATAGTCGTGGGAAAAAGTATATCCTTAGTGGCAAAATGCCACCAATTTGTTCCGTGGCATATAATTAGTGAAAAAAGAGCATTTTTCCACCAAACTACAAGTTCATGGAAAAAATCTTCTTTTTCCCACAACATCTGTGCCAGTTAAAACCTTTTTTCTTGGTGGCAAATTGGCCGAGAACATTCGATCGATCCATAAATATTGCTAGCTAATTCCTCCCTGCTGGCCACAGGCAATTACCATGACTTGCATGGTTTATTAACTTGCAGCTTGGCTTAAACAACATTAATATGTATTACGTAATGTACAATTTAACGTCATCTTAAAGAACGTACTGTGTGCATGCTTGGAGTTGGGCTTCCTTCAGCTTTGTTTTCCTTCCAAGGCTACTCTTTTATCATTGTGTAAAAGTGCATTAAGCTCATTACTTACGTGAAATCCAACTTAATTAATTTATTGATATCCATTTTGATCTTTTTCCGGCCTAATCTTTGAGCAGAAAAAACAAAAAAAAAAAGTCTAATTTTTAATTCGATTAAGAAAACGAAGGGTTACGTATCCAACTGAAACAGCAAGACTGTGGGAATGATGTCGAGGTTCTATGAGATCGGCACCACCAAAACTAATTATGTGTATCACGTCTGTTTCTGACATGCCCGGGCTGCAGCACTGCTTCGAACGTCCAAATATCTAACCTCAGAGCTGGGAAAATCATTTATATTGTTCAACTCCGACGGAGCAGTACACGTACACCACTTAAATGTTCTCATCTGTCACTGAAAATCATGTGCTGGGTTTGTAAATTTAATTCCATTTTTATGCAAATTTCGCTGTCACGATTATATGGGAGGAAATTATTCTATTACTATATATACTTCCATAATTATTAATGTAATTAAACTAAGAACGAGGCTACGTTTATGCAATTAATTAGGAAATTAATACCATAAATTAATTTATTATTTCAGCAGTAATCTGTATTCCGGCTCTTCCATCCTCTGATGCCCGCGCGTGATACATGGGGTCTATTCATGCCAAACGTACCCGAAGTTGACGCTGATCTTATATATACATCTCCGGAGAAGCAGAAAATAACGTGGTTGGCGTTGGTGTTCTGAGAAATAGCCAATAGGGGAGTCGGTTGTTCCTATAGCAACGTCTTAACAATGGCCACAAGGGGATTGGTGCTCTATCTCCTATCGGGTTTCTCTGTGGCTATTCTCTGGGTTCTATTCGTCAGCCATCCGAATTATAATTACTCGTACCAAAACGGGTTGACATCTACAAACCTCGCTCCACCGCACTCCCCGAATGTATCCATCACCAAAACTGTTTGGCCCGTATGTCTCTCTTAGTGAATCATTCATATTTATTTTGACTCTGTGTTTGTAATTGTTTTATATCAGGGACTTGTTATTTGTTTACTGGGTTTTCGTTTTTCGATGCAGGAATTAGAGTTCAGTTGGAGAATTATGTTGGCGACGGTGATAGGATTTCTGGGATCGGCTTGTGGAACTGTGGGTGGAGTGGGAGGGGGAGGCATTTTTGTTCCTATGCTTACTTTGATCGTTGGGTTCGATACCAAGTCTGCTGCTGCGCTTTCTAAATGTAACCCCCTGCATCCATTTGTCTGCTCTCAATTTCCTCTCTTCCTTTGATCTCTGTCTCTGTCATATTCGTTTCATTCTTGTCATTTAAGTGGGTTTTATTTGTCTTTGGTGGATTTCATTTGAATTGTACGTTGCCCATTTGGTCCTAATTTTCAAAGTTCTGTGCTTGTTACCTTTTCGCTTTTCCCACTGTTCCCTAGAAGCGATTTTTTTCTTTCCTTTCCCTGAAGGAAAAGGAATCAGTTATAACTGGCAAAAACATGTACCACTTTTATCGGATGGCCAATCATATAATTCTTTTCTCTTTAGATGTATACTATATCATATAGTACTTGGAATTTGCTTACGCTCGAGGTTCCTTGCATGTGGCCGATTAATGGTTGCAGGTATGATAATGGGGGCATCAGCATCATCAGTCTGGTACAATCTAAGAGTTCTACATCCAACAAAGGAAGTGCCAATCATAGATTACGATCTTGCTCTTCTCTTCCAGCCCATGCTCATGCTTGGCATCACTATTGGTGTCGCGCTTAGCGTCGTCTTCCCCTACTGGCTCATTACTGTCCTCATCATTATTCTCTTCTTGGGTTTGTTTAAAAATCATGAATATCCACCACTGTTTTTATGTTCCATTCGCATTTGTAGAAGAAATAGCTATTAGATGAATTTAAATGGGTCCCTGCATGCTGACAGATAGCCTTTTTCCCCCCCTCAAATGAGCAGGAACCTCGTCAAGGTCTTTCTTCAAGGGAATTGAGATGTGGAAGGAAGAGACTGTTTTGAAGGTGACGTTCTATGATTTCTCAATTCTTTCCTACAATAACCTTTTCTACAAAAGTAGCTCCTTTTAAAGTAATGATTGTTGGGGAAAAATTGCAGAAAGAAATAGCCAATAGACAAGAAACTGTGGTCAACTCTCGTGGTGAACGTAAGAAAGCATATTCACATGCATAGATTTGTACAAATCTCATAAATCATCTGAAATGGATGGAAATGATGAATTTTACCTTCTTTTGTTTGTAATCTGCAGTTCTGATTGATACCCAGTATGACCCGTTGGTGCCTAGAGAAGACAAAACTCAAATGGTGAGC
>QEOT01006465.1:17377-84421 GCA_003123785.1 Pterocarya stenoptera
AGATGGCAGGGGAGGCTTAGGGTTTAAGTTAAACCCCGGGCAAGCCTTGAAGTGACTAAAAATGGGAATCACATCTTGTATCTTCAACGTGTTGTAATGTTCCAATTTGATTGAGCCTTGTACTAGTCTCAACTTCATTAGCCGCAATCAACTTGGCAATTTTACTTGCTTGAGCAGCATGCAATTCATCAGTACGTTTACATAAAGCTCCAAAACAATTAACAATGATGGTTAACGTAGAGAAAAACTAGTGGATGGGGATAACCTCTCTTGAGGTTGCCTCCAGAGATAATTGTAGTCTATGTGCTAAGCAGTGTAAGTAATATGAATATGGGAAATGATGTAAAAATAGAGCTTGCAGACCACTCCACTCACCTCGCACATTACTAGCACTGTCCTACCCTTGACCTTGGATATTTTGAATGTTGAGGTTGCGACGAGATAAAATATTAGACATATCATTCTTCAGAGTTGATGCAATAGTATCCTTAACATGCACAGCTTTTGTTGGATATTTTTCAAGACAACTTCATTAGCATCTAAGTTTCAACATTTCAATAAAATTACCTTGACTTTTGAAATTGAAGCTTTCATCCCGACCTCTAAAAGCACATACTTGTAAAGTGAGTCATCGAATGGCACCAATCGAAACATTAAGTTGAAGTCGATTCTTCAAGATTTGTCGTGTTTTTTATGCATCACTTTGTCAAAATGCTGATTGGTTGACCAAATCTTTCACAAGCTTTGATAGTGACAATATGCGGTGAACTGAAGTCTTTACCCCACATGACACAAAAAAAGTCTTTTTCGTCTAAATTTTTTCCAATTGTGAAAACCCTCTACCGTAAACGCATTTGAACCAGGTGTCCAGTTGGTTTCTTGTTGGTAAGATAACATGGAAGACAAAACGTAGAATCTTTTGTTGGTGAATACTCCAACCAATTAGGAAATATCTTAAACCACTCAAATTGATATCGACTAGGATGGCCAATTTTTTTTTCAGAATATGGCTATTTTTTCATATGAAATTGATATGGGCTAACTTTGAGATATGCTCATCTTATTTCATCATGCTGATTCATATGATAATCTCATACTGGAGGAAGAAGCAAAAATATTATTTATATAATCTAATAAAATATGAAAAAGCAAAAAAATTATTTATATAATTTAATCTCTTTACCTTCAAATTTTGTTTATTTTATTTCTGATTTATTCACCTTGAAATAATAAAATACTGAGTTCAAAGGGGGATGGCCCCTCTTGCCCCCATGTAGTTTTGTCCGTCTGTACACCCCTTTAGGTGGTTCATCAGCGTCAACACCTGTTCTCAATCGGAATCTGAACCTCAATTGATTAAAATCGTGTCCTCTTCGGGTGTTGCTTTGTACTCCTCCCAATGGAAACCATATTTCCATTTCCACCCTTCTAACATCACGTTGTATGGTCTTCCGCCAGCTGCCTTACTCACCCTTGGTGAGGGTAGTTTTACTTTATCTCTCTCCCTATCTCTAATGCTCTCCCGTCCACCCTTGCCTCTTCTGTATTCAACACACAAAATGGAGGTTTTGTAACACTATCGCATAACTCCTAAGCTCCATGGCCAACTTACTCTTAACCCTTTCCTTCCACTTCTTGAGAGNACCACCACCGCCATACTCTATTACTGCCAAAGACTTGCCGTATTCATTGGAGCTCCGTTGTGCTATAAACACCATCACAAGCAATTTGAATAAAAGTTTTGAATTCCATTCTGATGATCGTTCCAGTTAAGGTATTGGAACGGAATATTTTAATACTGGTACATTTCGGTGTACCGTTTCGGGATAAACATTATATGAACAAATTATATATATAATAACTATATTCTAAAATAAATGGAAAAAAATACTTTGTATTTCTTGAGAGAGAGAGAGAAAAAAAATGAAAAAAAAAGTCATTTATCTTTATCCTTTTGTTTTTCCTTAAAACCTACCTAAAGTAAAAGCATTTCAGGTATGGCCTTCCTAATTAAATCAATCAATAACAATCTCAAAGAGAAATGAAGACAAGCATCAATGTGCAGAAGATCTATTCCAATGTGCATAAAGAGAGGGGCCCAGTTTTGATACAATGATGATTAAAATATAAATCCATAGCAGAATGACAAATTGACAACCCATTAGAAAAATCAAACGGGAGCATTCCGAGAAAAAGGCATCTCTTACAAACAGAAATAAACAAAAAAACCGTTGATTAATACTTAGGTAGTGGGTGGGTGCTTCCAGAAAAGGCATCACTTTGCTGGTATAATTACAAAAAAGAAATGGGCATATGAGATATTTACAAAAAGACCATGATCCCAAACAATTTTGGACCGAAATCATCACACAGCACTCCGTTCCGGTCCCTGTCCCGGAATGGAAAATTCCGGCCAGAACGGAACGATTTTCAAAACTTTGGTTCGAATACCCCATCCTTAATAACTTCACCCCTTAATAACGGCCAAGAAAATCTGATTAGTAAAACTATGAGATCTAGGTAGCAAAGATAACATTAAAATTAATATTTTTGCTATTCTGAAAAACTACCAAACAATAGAAAGTTTGTTCATACACAAGGACAGGATACATACTTTTATCATCTCATCATAAACAGTTACCCAGAAGATGACAGAGATGACTCTTAAGACTACTCAAGTATGCAAAACCTCCAAAACAAATTTACAACTATATACAGTCAAAACTGAAGACACAAAGCGCTTGCAACTCTTTACAGATGATGGCTCTCGATACTAAGCTTGAGATCACAGAACTCATCTATCCTACACCGATGGATGCAACAAGTACATGGTTCCTCTGAAGATTTTATGTACACAGATTTCGGGTTATCAAGATGCCATATCCACGTGTCTTGCTCTGCCCGGCATTTTCTGTTTATTAGTCGTACCTTTCACTTCCTAAGCAGATAGAATGGCAATATGTGATTGATCGGAACAGAGATTGTTGCAGGAGCTACCAGATTTAGCCTTCTCGTGGTCGGTATCGTTCAATGAAAGCAGCCTTTTCTGCATCAATTTCATAAATAGTTTACAAATGAGAAGATTGTTTATATCATTTAATGAAGTAATATAGGATAAATTGTTAATCATATTTTTTATTGGCTTCGGAAGCTCAATCAATGGCATTTGACAAGATGCACAACCGTAATTTTTTCTAGTTACCTCGAAACATCATACTAATGTAGCATGCATAATGGATTATTCCCCACAAAGCCATTATTCCAACATCAAAACATTATAGTATGCATAGCCAGATAATGCCCCAGCAAAAAAGGGTTGCCAAAAACAAACTTCTAGTGAATTTATGAATAGGAAACAAGTACTAAATCTCAAAGTGTGACTATAAAGGGAGTAGTGGCTCTTCTACAACCATTCCACAAATTGAAACATACTTTCAGTAGCAAATGAAATCTAGGTAAGAGCACCTTCTCAACTTATGTAAAGGACAACTTAGCATATTGGTCAGGAAGTAAAGTCTAATCAAACATAAAGGTGATCTTGTTAGTCTTGTTAGTTATTGCAATTTTTCAAACGGCAACTTCTACCATATCTCGACCCCCCATCCTCCAACCCAAAGCCAAAAAAAAAAAAAAAACCACCTCAGATCTTGTAACTTACAATCAATCTGGGATTAAATACAATCCAGTACGAACACCTTCTCGACAAAATATAAAAGCACCGTATTGAACGTCTAGTTAAGGTAAATCAAAGATGAGCGAATGGCAGGATAAAACTATCAAATGTCTTAATATCAAGCTCAACGTTAAGTTTTGAAGCTGAAGCCTTATGCTAACTAGAAAAATATTTGAACTATAGAAGGAAAAAATGATACAGTTAATAGAAGCTGTTAAAACACCACAAACAGGCAAAAAGCTTTTGGGAAGAAATTTTTTACCATAATTAATACGAAAACAGTGATAACACTTGCCAATTTGAAACAGTGATATTATATGAAAATTGAATATGTTACAAGTCTTCAAGCTAATAGAACTTCACCCCCTTTAAATTTCAGGTCCCTAAATTTGGTGAACCACCCCAAGTTTTCACTTGAAATACAATTTCCATGGCCCAAAATGATGGAGCAAGATTGTGTGGTAACTAGGCAGGTTGCGATAACCACAATTAGAGAATGTATCCGATTACCTTCCAGATCAATGCTGCTCTCATGATTTGTATTAATAGTCATCCTACACCTATAGCCACATTTACTTCTCTCTCTCTCTCTCTCTCTCTCTCTCTCTTGATATCAACATACAATTGCTAGTAAACTAGATGACCGAGTCCATACAGGAGAGCAGCATACGCACATGCCTCCATGACATTCTATATAACAAGAATGTGAATGGGTGGCTGTCTGATTCCATATTTCAAACCTAAATCTCTAAAATTAACATCAGCAATAGCTGTTTTGGGGTTGATAGATGCATCATGAAAACATATAGGATAAATCCAGAACAACATGAAGCAAAAGAAATACTGGGCACAGAAGAAATGACTTACATAATCCTCAAACACAGGACTTGTCAAATTGACAGCGAGGTTTTTCATCAACAGCGACACCTGGGATGATGCACATAAATTTGTTACATAAATCAGCAGCTTCATCAGAGAAAAAATAATTGAGAAAAATCCAAAGCATACAATAGCTATTGAGAACAAGGGGGCGGGACAGGATTCTTTTGCTACTAAACCTGATAACCACAGAAAAATGGTAAAACAAAAGTACTAGACTTTTGAAGAGGATGGACGTACAGTTTCCAGATTTACTCGGTCCATCTGCTTCAGTCTCTGCAAATGACCAGTGGTATTGGGATCAAAGACACTGCCAAGGAACCGGTAAACTTGAGCGAAATCTGGCATTACTGCATCAAACGGAAAGTAAGCTTATCAGCAATGGTAGGTCAAAAAAATTCATGAACTGATAATAAAAAATACAAGCAATATTAATAACTACAACTGTTTAAAGCAGCATTGAGCAGAAAATACTTGACTCCAGAAAAAGGTGAATACCAGAAAATACAGGTTCTCTAGCATGTGCTCTAAAGCATGAGCATCTCCCAAGCTAATACAGTATCAAATTGTAATGACCCAAGGAAAGCCCAAGCCACATCTAAGCCTATCCTTACAAAAGAAATAGTAGATTGTAATTGAAACCTCTTGGAATCATTACAGAGGGTAAGAACTTATCCATTGCTAGCAATGTGGGATTCCATTCACCATCTTCTATACTCAATTCGAGGTATTACCTCACCCTTAAATCTTAAGGTCACTGATAAGTCATTCCATTATATGTGGCACAGCTCAAGTTCCACACTTTTGACTAACATTGCTTTGATACTATTAGAAATGACAGCCACATCTGTGATATAACCCTAAAAAAGACTAATCAATTTGAAGTTTTCCTAGAATCAATTATAAACCCAGTTTCACCTAGTAAATATGTGGAATTTATCACCCATGATTACTTTTATAACATACCCACCCAAAGTGGATTATTCATATTCCCAATGGGGGACAAGGATGCTACAAAATAATAGGTGATTGAAAAATAAAACATGCATTTTCAAGTGTTAAGCTAATATAAAATCAGCGAAGTCTGACCAGACAAGAAAGGCTAGACTTGTGCATTCATGAGCTCCAAAAGTTGAAGGATAAATGATTTTTTATTTAACATATATTTGGAATACTTGTATAAAAAAACATATATTTGGAATCAAAGTGAAGCATACGGGTGAAAAAAATTACAGTTGAGACAAGCAGCATTTAGAAAAGACACAAGGAAAAGAGGAAACATATTAACCCAACCAGGATTTACATCATGGAAGTTTGCTTTGGTATAATCTTTTTCCTGATAAACTACTGTTAGAACCAAACTCCAGAATGCATTGCACCTCCAGAGATTCCATTATGACAGTGATATTGCACGATTAGTTGTAATAAAAATGTTTAAAGGAGGGAATGCCATTTTTCATTCTCATAGTTCTGTAGTGAGGAAACGTGGCACAGCGGAACTCACTCTCTGATTATGCCCAAACCTCAATTGTTAAATTAGAAAATTGAAAGAAAAAAATTACGAACCTCTAACTGGCTTTCCATGATCCTCTTGATCGACCTTTCCCCCTCTTGGCCAAGTCCTTGGAGTGCTTTCATTACTACTACTATAGCAGCAATTATTTGCAATGGGTGGCTCAACCAATCCCGCATCGTCTAAAAAACCCAAACAAGTATATGTTATGTAAACAGAATGAGGCCAACATATTTTTAGAAGAAAGAATATAAAATCAAGTTTCAACTCGCAAATCAGGTAGGAGCGGCTCAAAACCTTTTGTCACTTGTGAGACACAGGCTACAGGCGCAGAGTTAAAACTCCAAGTAGACAAAGTTGAACTGGTTATTGGATTCCCGGGAACTGATGATGAATCTGGCCTGTAAACATATGCAGGTTGAAGCATAGCAGATGAAGATTGATATGGGCTAGTAACTTGGGATGAAACTGAAACTGCAAAATTCACACAAGCGAAAGATCAGCTCAAATTCTAATGGAAACTACAACATTAAAAAAAAAAAAAAAGGAAGGCCAACCATCCTAACCATTTTTAGGGGCTTTCTGTGGATACGGATGAGCTGCCTTTCTCTTTGGTCGAGGCGGTGGCACATGCTCACTTGCTCCATTCTTCTGAACCTTCAGAAAATACTTCTGTGCATGACTACGAATCTGCAAAAGGAAGAACAGTATAGGCAAAGACAATGGGATAAGTGGAACACGAGACAATAGACTAATTCTCCAACACAAAGGCTCAGTTAAAAAGCTTTTTGTGCTCACATTATCTGATATTTTCTCAACTTCAAGGTAATAAGTAAGTCCGCACCACTAAACTTACCTGGATAACCGTCTTAGACCCTACGAATGCTTCAATTTTCTTCCAGTCCCGATCAAATCTGAAATGATTCAAGCAAAAAGATAAATTAATTTAGAAACAATTACAGAACCAGAAGGTTTTCTCTCATATACAGAAACGGCTCCGATAACAATAAGTATTTCAGGGAACTGTTCAGAATTTAGGCATTCAATTATTTTGATCTAGAATCTTCCACTGAAAACTCCAAGATAGAAACAAAAATCTATCATTTCACCCCAATTCCTCAATATTCTCAGCAACCAAACAGATAGAGAGAGAGAGAGAGAGAGAGAGAGAGAACAAAATCCCAACGCTGAAAAGAAACAATTTCCAAGGAATAACAAACACTCACAGTTGGAGAGCTTCGAGGAACTTGTCGTGCTCCTGCTCCGTCCAGCTCTCCCTTGACTTGGTAATCGTATAGGGTTTCCGGACCTTCTTATTCGGATCATCCGGGAACGACGCCGTAGAAGCACTTGCAGCGCCGGTGGTGCTCGTCGGCGGCGGCGGCAGAAAATTGGGACCGGCAGGAGGGTCCATAGTAGCGGGATCGAAGAAGTAAAACCCCTGAGCTGGGTTTGGGCTCACAGACACCATAACGCTTGAATCCACAAAGCTCTTATTTCCTTCGTTTCTTGCTCGCTCTCTTTTCCTTTTCCGTTTTCTTCCTAA
This sequence comes from Pterocarya stenoptera, assembly GCA_003123785.1. Lineage (NCBI taxonomy): Eukaryota > Viridiplantae > Streptophyta > Magnoliopsida > Fagales > Juglandaceae > Pterocarya > Pterocarya stenoptera. The sequence goes on from QEOT01006465.1 coordinate 24,989, forward strand.
ACGATAACTAATCGACCGACTTTTGAATCCCATATTTATATACAGAGGCAGAGTCCGCAGACTGTGCCTACCACTTTTCGGACTACCGTACACGTGGCCGTTTCATTTCTTTAAAGATTTGGAACTTGAATTTACGGTGATTGTGGATGCGCCACGTTACTCCTCGTATGCCTCTGGGTTAAATTAAATTAAAAGACTTCTGTTATCCACGATATTTTTAGTATTTCGTTTATTTTATATTAAAAAAAAAAAGCAACCAATCACATTAATTAAATCAGTAAAAAATATTTGACTTTTAAAATTAAATTTGACTTTTATTTTGATTTGATGTTTTTAAAAATTTAAAAAATACTATTTGCAAAAAAATATTAGATTTCTATTAAAATAATTAAAATAAAAATCTCAGGTCGAAGTGTATAAGATACATGAAATTTTGTATGCTTGGTAATAAACATTTTAAATTTACGTATTATATTATAGAAATAAGTCTTTAAACTCACGAAACGACATTGGGTTAATGATAACTCTCCATTTGTGGATTCAAATATTCATGAGATTGAGTCCTCTCATTTTTTGAGGGGTGAGGTGTTGTCTTTGCCTTGGCAAAGAGTTGTCTCTTAGACTTTGTCTGAAGAGAATAGGATGGAGGAAGAACTTCAAAAATTATGGGAAGGCTTTAGTCTCACGGATCAAAAGAAACAAGCAGTTGTTTTGGATTAAAAAGCAATAGACAAATCATTAGCAAAAGGAAAATGTTGTCTGCTATCTTTGATAATTTCTTACAAGCTGATTAACAGGGAGGCTTTTAGGACAATTATGTCCAAAATATAGAGACCATAATGATGGATACAATTTATAGATGTTGGTGAAAATCGGGTCCTATTGGAATTTCAATATGATCGTGACAAGTATAAAGCTTTGAAGGGAAGGCTTTGGTCTTTTGACAAAATGTTAGTTTGCTTGTAGGATTTTGGTGGTAACACTCCACTAAAGGACATTCCTTTCTCCAACGAAACTCTTTGGATTCAAGCACATAACATGCCTCTAGCCAGTATGACAGACGAGGTAGGAGTGAAAATATGTTTTGGTATGGAAAAGGTGGTGGAAGTTGAGATAGATGAAAAAGGTTTTGGCTTGGGAAGCTTCCTTCGTATCAAGGTGGAGATAGACATCACTAAGCCATTGACAAGAGGTAGATTATTAACTATCGACTAGAAGCAGTTATGGATTCTATTCAAGTATGAAAGACTTCATTCTTTCTGTTTCCATTGTGGGGTCATCAAACATGTACGTCACTGCTCAGGAATCAATCAAGACAGCAACAAGACAGGGAGGAAGAGTTAGTATGGCCCTTGGTTATGGGTCAATCCTGCCAAGTCTATTGGGCATGCTACCAAGAGGTATGATGGAGACACTGCTCAACCACCACAACAAGTTTGGCAGTATGGGAACTCGGGGGAGGTGCTCAATAAGGAAACAAACTCTGCTATGCCAGAATTATAAGATTTTTCTTTGGACAAGATGGAAGAAATCCCTGTAAAATAGGAACTAAGGGAGCATTTAAGGAAGAGGAGAGCTAGTTCCTTGATCTGATGAGAAAGAAATTGGTTCAGAGAATTAGTTTGACTGGAAATCGACAAGCCTGAATTAGGGGGATCAGTTGACTCTAAACTTTCCTTCTGTGAGAGATCCTTCATCTCGTCGATTGCCTCTACAGGCATAATGATTCTATCCCCCATTTTGTGCTAACATCCTTCTTTAAAACTTTCCCATTAAGAGCTGGATCCTTAGAGGTGGAAAAGAAGTCAAATATGTTTTCTCACTGAGCATTTTAGGAAACCAAGCTAAATGGAAGAGGAGAGCTCAAGACAAGCTTTTTAATGCAGTTTCTACTGATCCTATGAATACTGAACTATCTCCTATCACTAGCTCTACCAAAAGAGATGGTGGTATATTTGGGGAGGAAGGTATTGATGGTAGCTCTATTAAAAAACCAAAAACAATGCCATCAGTTGGTGGCACTTTACAGCAGGATGAGTTGGTTGGTGGTGCACCAACATCCATGAATTGTATAAGTTGGAACTGCCGAGGACTTGGATTGTGAGCTTCATCTTATGGTGAAGAACAAGCTCCCATAATTCATATTCATTATTGAAACAAAATGTATTAGAAGTAAAGTAGAGAAAGTGAGACATGGTTTAGGCCTTGAACATAGTTTTGTAATGGAGCCTAAGTGGAGGTTGCCTTTTTATGGAAAGATGAGATGAATGTAATTCTGGGATCCTACTCTCATCACCATATCTCTCTAAGAGTTTCTGATGTGGGTGAGAGAAAGGAGTGGTTGTTAACTGGCTTTTATGGGTCACCAATAACTAGTACAAGAACAAACAACTGGAGATTACGAAGAGCATTGAAACCAGCAGATGAGATGACTTGGATTTGTGTGAGAGACTTCAATAAGACTAGGCATCAAAATGAAAAGTTTGGAGCTACTGTAAGACCCTCTAGTCAAATGGAAGAATTCAGATTAGCTATTGAAGAGTGTGGGTTACGTGACTTGGGTTTCCAGGGTGACAAATACACCTGGAATAACAATAGAGAAGGGGCCTAGTTTACCAAAGAAAGACTTGATAGAGCTTTTGGAAATTCTGCATAGCATGACTTATTTGCTAATACTATAGTGAGAACTGAAGCAGCTTAGTGCTTAGATCATAGACCCCTCATGATCACAATGGACTCTAAAGTACAGGAGGAAAGTAGAGGAGAAAGATCATTTCGATATGAAGCCAAATGGGCCCAATGAGAGGAGTGTTGCATGCTGATTAAGGAAGTTTGGAAAAAGCCTATGCTTACTATTGATAAGTTAAAGAAGATTGTTGAAAACCTGCTCAGATGCAAGCAAAGCTAAAGGAGTGGAGTAAAAAAAGTTTCAGATCTCAATTCTACAGAAGGCTAACACAGGGGATCAGATGAGCAGTATCAAGGCTTTACAAAAGGAGGTTGACAAGCTTCTTGAAGAGAATGATATTAATTGGAAACAAAGGGCTAAGCATAAGGGGCTAAGGGAAGGAGGAAGAAACACTAAGTTCTTTCATTAATGTGCAAACCAACGAAGGAAGACTAATACTATAAAGAGTATCAAAGATGATAATGGAAATGAAGATGTATCTCCAAAGGGTATTGTTGTCTAGTTCCAGTTCTATTACCAGGAGCTCTTCTCCACATCTCACCCTAAAGGCATAGCAGATTGTTTGAGGACTTGAAGCCCAATGTGACTACTGACATAAATTATTACCTTTCAAAGAAGTTCACCACTCAGGAAGTCGAGGAGACCATTTTCCAGATGAACTCCCTTAGCTCCCTTGGACCTAATGGGTTCCCACCTGCTTTCTATCAACACCATTAGAGCTCTATTGGCAAAAAGGTTAGTGATGCCGCTCTGTCTGTTCTGAACTCTGAGGGCAGGGTTAATGAGATTAATGATACTCATATTGTTTTAATTTTCAAGGTGAAATCTCCTTCCAAAGTAACAGACTTTAGACCAATAAGTCTGTGTAATGTCCTATACAAGATCATCTCAAAGTCGATTGCCAATAGACTAAAAGAGATTCTCCCATATATTATATCGCATACTTAATCTGCTTTTGTGCTTTGTAGATTAATATTTGACAATGTGATTGTTGCTTTTGAGGCAATGCACACTATGAACAACAAGCTCATATGGAAGGTTGGACATATGGCCCTAAAACTGGACATGATTAAGGCTTATGACCATATTGATTGGAAGTTTATCAAAGGTGTGATGATCAAGCTAGGATCTGATCAGAGTTGGGTTAACTTGGTGATGAATTGCATAGAATGTTATTAGGCAAAGGGACCATTATCCCCTTATCTTTTCATCTTGTGTTTTGAGGTGCTGAGTTCAATGCTGAACCATGTAGAGAGTCAAGGAGCTATCACGAGCATCCCAATTGCTCATGGCCAATTACATATTAATCATTTTTTCTTTGCATATGATAGTTTGATCTTCTGTAAAGCTAACTCTCTTGAGTGGAGTAGATTAATTCATATACTGAGCATATATGAAAAGGCATATAATCAGAGATTAAACAAGGAGAAAACCTTCATTCATTTTAGCAGAAATACACCAAGAGAAGTTCAAGAAATCATTCTGAACATTGCATGAGTCAAATCAACTATACCCTATGAGAAATACCTTGGTTTGCCAGCTTTGGTGGGGAGATTTAGAGCCAATTCTTTTAAAAGCATACTTGACATAATGAGGCTCAGGATTAGTAGCAACAAAGTCAAAACTCTCTCTCAAGCTGGCAAGGAGATCATTATAAAATTAGTGGTGCAAGGTTTCCCTACATATTGTATTGGAGTTTCTAAACTCTCTTGCAGCCTGTTCAAAAACATTAATAGAATTATGCAAAACTATTGGTGGGGTTAGCAAGATCAAGAGAGGAAAATTCATTGGATTTTTTGGAGCACTATGGGGAAAGCAAAATCTATTGGAGGTCTGGGTTTTAGAGGTCTAGAGAACTTCAATCTGGCCATACTTGCTAAGCAGGTATGACGCTTATTAGAATACCCTCAGTCACTAGCTTCTCAAGTTCTAAGTTGAAATACTTCTCAAAGGACTCATTCTTTCAAGCTAAATCGAGCATATGTCCCTCTTTTACTTGGACAAGTATTTTGGCTACTAGATCATTACTGGAAAAAGGCACAATTTGGAGAGCTGGGAATGGCAAAGATGTTCAGATATGGAAAGACAAGTGGCTTCCACAATCCTCCACATCCAGAATTCATAGTGCAGTAAAGGTTTTGGAAGAGAATGCAACAGTGCAAGAACTCATTGATTCTGATACTAAGCATTGGAAATCCTCCATAATTGATGAGATCTTCATAGAGGAAGCTGCTATCATTAAAAGAAATCCTCTAAGCTGCAGTGATAGGCGTAATAGACTGATATGGAAAGGTACTGCAAATGGTAAATTCACAGTCAAAAGTGCATACCATCTTCACAAAGAATTGGTTGAGCAATCAAAGGGCCAATCTTCTAATAGTAGGGGTGGTAGAAAGGTGTGGTCTGACATTTGGAGCTAAGTATTTTCCTGGCAAATAAAATTTTCCTATGGAGAGCATGCAGAGATTGACTTTCTACCAACCTTAACTTGTACTATAAAAATGTTGTGGAAAAGCCTAACTGTCCTATCTATATATAGAGGGAGGAGTCAATAGCTCATGCATTGTGAAGCTACCCTGCAGCTCAGGATATCTGGGGCCAATGTTCCAAAATGTTGCAAAAAAGTTCTCAACCCAAGATGTTCTTCATGGAACTGATAGAAGAAATGTGTAATAATGCAGAAAAAGAGATCCTGGAGGAATTTGTTGTGGTCTCTAGAAGAATTTGGTAGAGAAGAAACAATTTTATTTTTTAAAAAGTTTTCAAGCACCCTAATCCAGTGGTGAAGCAAGCCATAGAAGATTTGCATGAGATGAAGTCTCTTCATTCCATCGTAGTTAAGCAGCCAAGCAATATCAACTCAGTGGATCTAAGGTGGACCCCCCTCCTGAGAATTCCTTCAAGATCAATTGGGATGTAGCAATTGACAATATTCAATACAGAGTTGGTATTGGCATCACAGTTCGAGATTAGAATGGATCAGTTATTGCTACAATGAGAATGAATCGACCGTTGTTTCTTAATCCCTTATTGGCAGAAACTATTAGAGCACTCAAAGCTACCAAGTTTGGGTTACTTCTGGGGCTTCAACATATCATGCTGGAGGGAGATTCATTACAGGTCATTCAAGCAATTACTAAAGAAGAGGAATCCTAGACTTCTGCAGAGATGACAGATAGTGACATCAAGCAGCAACTTCAGCAATATGCTAAGTGATATGTCCATCATGTGAAAAGAGACACTAATAAAGTTGCTCATGCCTTAATTAAGAATGCCTTTCTTATTTATGTAGTAGTGGACATGGAGGATCCTCCATGCATAATGTCATTGTTATGACTTTTTGATGAATGATATATGTTTCCTTTAAAAAAAAAGGAAAGTCTAAACTCATAAAAATAAATAAATTGATAATTACATAATTAATATTTAATGTTTCCCTCCCTTACCTTTTGTGTTTTTTAAAGGGGAAACGTGGCGTGTTATCCCAGCTTTGTACATGTGAAAGGGGGCAAAAATTGACATTTTCCAAACCAAAAAATAATATAAAAAGAAAAAATGCAAAAAGATGTCGCGTAGCTTAAGCGTGAGAGTGACATACACTATTTTAAGCAATCTTGTGTTACATCCCAGGTGGCACCAAGTTCAGTGAAAGTTCTAGCACCATCGTGCCACACATTTTAGGTGATGGAAAAGATAAAGGGCATGTTTGTATGTTTAAAAAGTATCTTAAAATTTTTGTAAATAACAGTAAGATTTTTTGAATAAAAATATTTTATTGAGTTTTGAAAAGTAAGAAAAAATTGAATAAAAATATATTTTTTTTAAAATAAATTTTGTATTTGAGTTAATGTAAGTGAATAAATAAACTTAAAAACTTATTTAAATATTAGTTTTTAATATTATTTTTCTTTTGAAGTTTATAAAAGTTATTGATTTTTGTATTTAAGTAATGATTATGTAATTATTAGATAAAAAATTAAAAATTAAAATAGAAAAACAGTTTATATTTAAATGACATTTAAGAATGAAGATATGAGAAATTTTAAAAATTGAGAATTACCCAAACAAAGAACAAGGTTACAATTTTTTTTTTTTTTCTTGATTTGTATGATACATATTTCTTAAACCAACAAGATCGCAAACTCATAAGCAAGGTTGCTTAACTCACATTTATTTTTTTATTTTGGAATTTATAACCCAAAAGCAAAAATTAATGTGACATTGCTTGATCCTAAAGAATGGGCAATTTGGGGGGGATCATGAAATAGGTAAACTGTAGGCCCTGTGGCTTAAACCCTTATTGTGAAAAACTTGAGAACCACACACAAAGCTCACGCTGAGATACCTGCACCACCAGTTTGGGACCCCAACACCATTCCTTTGAAATGGGACGTATCAGAATCCACAGTTTGCTTGAAGCTTAAGCTCACACAAAGGTAAAAACAACACTCTTTTTCGGCCACTAAATGTGAAGCATTTCAGAAGAATATGCTTTTCATATGAGTCATGTCATGGAGACCCTGCTCTCTGCAAATAAATAGGAAAGAGCTAAGATGATGCTCGGCTTAAAAAGAAAAGAGTAATAGAATTGAGTTGCAACTTGCAACATACAAATTTATAAGATGAGCCAATAAATTAGATTCCCGCATAACAAATTTCATATGTTCTAATGGAATTTCTCTTGTACATTCATTTCAATTGAGGCCAAACAACCTACAATACAGAAGGCCTACAAAGCTCATAACATTTCCAAAATTCAATAAGAAAAAAAGAGGGAAAAGAAAAATAAAACGAGAAGAATATAGAAGAATGCTTCACAACTTTCAAATTGTTTTGAATACAAACCTCATGGGCAGGAAAATGTTAAGTGTTCTTAACTCTTAGGATTTAATCAAGCCAGCGAGTAATCCCATCATCTTCCCCTACTGCTGCCAAAATCTCAATGCGTACCTCCAAAACAGCCTGCATTTTGCCAACAGCAATAACATTTTAATAGCAACAAAAAGGCCAAAACAAAAATTGGAAAAGGGAAGCGGAGGGTGGGGGTGCATTAGTTGAGTGAGAACAGCTAATTATGGCAATGTTTGTTCTTTTTTATGAATAATAAAATTTTATTGAGACAAGTAATAAGGCAAAGCCAAGTACACAGAAAGTATACAAAAACTGAACCTATTACAAGTCAGGAACTAGAAAAAGAAACAAGAAAATCATGGAATTGTCTCGTGCAAGGGATCTCAGTTTCAGTATTTTCCTCCAAATCCAGGAGTAGTCTCCTGGGAACTTCAACTGCCAGAAATTTCTGTCTCTGTTAAGGTAGGATCTAACCCAACACAACCAGATGGACTGCTCCTTGTCTGCACACACTAGTTTCATTAAATACAATTGCCGAAGTCCACTAAAATAAGGAATTAAAGAAATAACATCTAAGATCATCCACCGAGCATTCCTTATCTTCAAAGCATCAACCATTCCACTAAACTCAAATACACCACACCAAAATCTTGAATTTCGTTCCAGTGACCGTTCCGGTGGAGGTACTGGAACAGAATATTTCAGTAACGGTACGTTTTGGGATAGTTGTTATATGGATAAATTATATATTTTCCATCAATACTAATAATTATCTTTTGTGTTTATAAATATTTTCCAGCCAAGGGTGAAACCACTGCTGGACCTTAATAATTGGGAACTGGTTACTGGTCTATTCCTCAATTATGTTGAGAATGCCTCTTCACATACATGTGCATGGGCTTATTACTTATTATAGAGGAAAGATAGCAGCTTTTATTTTAAAAGCATGTGTTCCAGCTCTTAAATAAAAGAGAAATGCTTTAACCACAAAAAGATCCCACAAAAGTAAACCCACAAACTAACGTATCTTGATGTAGTATGTTAGATTGTAACACTACTTTTATTATGAAGTATATCTAACATATCACATGAAACCATGTCAGTTTGTAGATTTACTTTGTTGTGTCTGTAGCACTTCTCTCAATAAAATGATAAAAAAAAAAAAGATCTTCATGTGGCTTTTAGAACATTATATTCATATACAAAAGCTCAGCCCAGATCACTCGAGCTCCCCTATATATATATATGTATTTTCTACCAAAACCCTAGCACTAGATTGTCGGGGTGCAGCACTCTCTCACAAGTCCCAAGTCCCAGCAGCCGAAGCACTCTCACACTTGATTTCCTTTATATATATTTACTTCCCAACTCCCATCAGCCAAAGCACTCACTCGCAATCAACTATGGGTAATTATCTCATCTGACCTCAAATATCTCTCTGCCTCAGGTCCCTTTCTTGTTTAGGCTTGTATGTTTTGTGGGGTTTCTATGCTTTGAAACTTATCCCAACTAACCAAATGAAATTTAGCTTCCTCCCCTATACAACCCACAAAAAGTCTCAAAATAACTTCTCCAGCCAATTAGCCACACCAATTGGACTGGGAAATAATGATAAAAAATATTTAGGAAGGTTAGGCAATGTACTTTTGATAAGGGTGATTTTTCCCCCTTTTGACAAATACAACATCTTCCCACCTGCCAACCTTCTCTCTACCTTCTCCAACACCCCATCCCAAACCATACTGGTCATTTGCTTGAGGCCCTCCCACCATGAAGCCTAACAACAAACCACCGCCAACCGCACCCCCAACATATGAATAAATCCATCACGATGACAAAAAGAAAACAAGACAATGGGTCCCCTTGTCTCAAACCAACTAAACTGTTAAAACCCCCTCAGGAGAGCCATTCACTAAAATTGAGAAAAAAGCAGTCAAAACACAGTGTTTGATCCAATCACACCACCTCCCCCCAAAAGCCACATTTCCACAGAAGATAAAACAGAAAATTCGAATTGACATTGTCATACGCCTTCTCCATATCAAGCTTACATAAAAAACCACTCACCCGATTTAATTCTACTATTCAAACATTTATTTGCAATTAATACGGAATCCAGAATTTGCCTCCCTCTAACAAACGCATTCTGCAATTTCAAAATAATCATCTCCATAACACTATTCAATCGATTGGCCAACACTTAAGAAATAATTTTATAGACCCATTAACTAGACTAAAGGGAGAGAGGAAGAAATGTTGGCTAAAAAAAAAAAAACTAGACTAAAGGGATGAAAAATCCTTCACATCAGAAGCTCTCGCCCTTTTTGGGATTAGTGCCATAAAAGTAGCATTTAGACTCTTGTCAAACTTACCAAAAGAGAATAATTCATGAAACACTTCCATCACATCCTCCCTCACAATGTCTCAACAATCTTGAAAGAAAGCCATAGTAAAACCATTTGGACCAAGAGCCTATCTGTGACCATCCCTTTTACCACAGTAAGAACTTTGTTCTCACCAAAAGGTCGCTCAAGCCATTGGGCGCTAAGAGGATCAATAGTATCAAACTCTAAACCATCTAATTTTGGCCTCCAATCATGCTGCTCCGCAAAAAGATTCTCATAGAAAAGGCAAATATGCTACTTAATGCCAGACTGATCAGAAAAAACAGCACCATCAACCTCAATCAATTCAATAGCATTGTTTCTCCGATGAGAATTAGTTTGCCACCCTGTGAAAAAACTTTGTACATTTATCCCCTTCTTTTAACCATAGGGCCCTTGATTTCCGCCCCCACAAAGTCTCCTCCATCAGAATATCCTTCTCTAATTCAGACCCAATAAACCTCTTCCTCAAAATCTAATCGTCCGAAAGAATACAACCCTCTGCCCGACTCTCCAACCCCTGCAATTCCTCAATAAGAGGCGCCTTATGTCCATCAACACAATTAGATAGTGTTGAGTGACATCCGCTATCCCTTGATTGAGTGACGTCCTAGGTTACCTATCCTTATTTTCTTTCATTTGTTCCCTCATCAAAATCCACCAAATATATTTGTATTTATCCTTGTAGCTTTCGGGCTGCATCAAATTGGTACCAGAGCTTTTGGTTCCAAATGGATCAAAAGCAATATTATCTTATATCTTTCATTTTCGATGGCTCATGAAAGTGCAAATGACTTTCTTGTTGATTAGTCAAAACTTCCAATCTATCGACGAGTATCTAGAAGAGGAGGAACCAATCTACAATGAATATTTACCAATCTTTGATGAGTCTAGGACATAACAAGACACCACTATGGTAAACTGATTAAATGGAGGGGCGCCCATGTGGGCAGACCCCCCCCCCCTGATGAAGAATAATGGCTGGCCTTAAGGCCAGCCATGGCTATAAATAGCCCCCACTTTCCCCTTTCAAGACACATGAGAAGTATACATTTGGGATAGTGAAATCTCCTTTGTTCTCTCTTGAAAAAGTATTTAGGCTGTGGATGTGTTAAGTGTTACTCTAGTCTATACTATGCAGTACACTTCGCCACCAAGGAAGGAGACTCTTTTTGCTAAACAGGGTAAACTTGTGGAGCAACTTAATAAGCTGTGCTTGAGGTATTTTCCGTTGTGCTTTCTAACATTGAATTGTAGTCGATCAAAGTTTGGAAATGTTTTTCTTTACAAGTAAAATAACATTTTATTGAAAATTGTAAATAGGCATAGCCCAAATACACAAGAGGTATACAAATAGCATACACCTAGTTACAAAATTAGGAGCTAGAAAGTGATATGAGAAAATCATTTAAGCAAGCTCAATTAAAAACACAAGATGAAGCCCAAAGAAATAAAGTATGAAAGTAGAAACTTCTAAGCTCATCCGGAGAACACTCCTTATCTTCAAAGCTTCGACCATTTCTTTCAATCCATAGAACTTATCAAAAAAAAAAAAAATTCTTTCAATCCACAGACACCACATGATACATAAAGGAATCATTCTCCATACATACTTTCAATCACAGTTCAGAAATGATAGAACTTGAGTTCTTTTTCCAGCCCATAACTTCTACCTTTTCAACCCTAATTAATGGCTGTCCACGTGGATCTTTTGCCTCAAGAAGAGGTCTTAGGATTTTTCATTGGGTTAGACATTTTTCCCTACTGATGATAATGATGCAATTCTATGGTAGTCAAAATCAGTTGCAATGTGCCACCATTACCAATTTGCTATATATAGTCTGATGATCTGATTATACTCAGCCATGCATCAGTACAGGAATCCACTTCCATTCTTTCTTTCTTTTTTGATTAAGTAAAAATATTATATATATATATATCAATAGGAGTAACCAAGTACACTGGATGTGTACAAGAAAATCCCTAACCCATACTAGAGAGAAATCTGCTTCCATTCAATAGGAGCAGATCAAGACTTGAACATATTCTCTTACTCTGGCCAACTGCTTAATAAGACCAGTTCATGTCAATATTTTAAGCAACAGTATACCGGGTCACACATTAAGTAGTGTCCCGAGTCCTTAATCTGAGGCTAACACAGGCCAAAGAAAAAACACCTGGGTCATCCTATTTTCTTGCAATGATCCAAAAATCACGTTTTTGAAGATCAGAAAATGTCCTAAATCCAGGAGGGAGGAGGGGGAGGGGGGGGGGGGGGGGGGAGTAGATGGATGCACAATACCGATAGAGCCTTAGGCCCCAATTGGATTCAGAGATGAGTTGAATAAAATATTGTTAGAATATTATTTTTTAATATTATTATTGTTTTGAGATTTGAAAAAATTGAATTGTTTATTATATTTTGTGTGAAAATCTGAGAAAATTATAATGATGAGATGAGTTAAGATGAGTTTCCAATCCAAACCGGAGCTTAGTTTCCAAACTAGGGTGGCTTCTAGCCATAAGTATGCATGGATTAGAGTACTAAAGTATAAGTACCATAAAAATACCACCTTTCCTAAAATTCAGCCCAAAAAGAGAGGCCCTTGGATTTGGAAAGGTATACTGAGGACACGAACCCTCCTTGAAAAGAGGCTCACCTACAAATGGAAACTCCCTATGGCAGGCCAATTTGCACCATAGACAAACAAAACCTACTTTGGAAAGTGGTTTGGCACACTGACCCCACTAAAGCATGCCGGCATTGACAAACTCCAATCTATGGACATGTTGCTAGTTGATTGGGTTGAATTAGCTCTTAAACCTAACCGAATCCTCATTATCAACCTGTAAGAGATCCACCATTTCCTCTTGCTTGTCGCTAACAATTGGGTTATTGACCCAATATGGCTAATGAGGAACAAAGGGACTCATGAACATATTAGACCAATTCCATTCAATAGGCTAGCCAGATCAAGAAAATCAGTAGGGGAAACTTGATGTCATGGCAGATCACCTCCCCTATGCGCCCAGTACACTCTTGGTAACTCCCACCATGTATGATCTTTCCATTTGCAAAACCCAATCCACGTCAGCAGCTTTATGTAAGGATGATGCCGACTTTATTCTCCATAGATGGACAGAAAAATGCCCACCTTTGGCTCCCAATATTGGAGAGGCCAAAGCTGCCCTTTTAGGGGTGTCTGAGGCAACTAAGTTGGATTTGGGAAAAAGTGATGATGGAAGGTGACTATAGCTGTTTTGCTGGCAATCCAAAAAACAGGTCTCATCAGCAATTGGAGAATTTTCCCAGTAGTAATTGATATCCACTTGTTTTCAATCAGACTCAGATTGCGTGACCAAGAGAATTCATAGAGGGGCTAATTTCTATGCACACAACCTAGCAAAATGGGCAGCCTCGACCAATAGACAGTGGGAGGAATCCTCATATAGACATTGGGAAGGATCCTCAAAGTGAAAGAATTCCCACTGATTCTTCAGCTTTCATAATACTAATATAGATCGTGGGAAGAAATGTCCCCCCATTACATCCATCATTTTTCTTAAAGAGGTCACAACCCCCATAATTTTATTTATATACCCTCACCTGTGACAAGAGGAATGTGGTGGTAACATTCTAAGCACCTTGAAGGACAAGAGGCACAGTGTCTAAGCACATTGATCATAATCCAGTGGATGATATTAAGAAAAAATGAAAATAAAAGACAACAGTTCTACTTTGAAACTTACCGAAGGATTCCTACAGTTAATGAGCCGACATTCTTCCAAGGGACCTTCCAACATCCAACTTTCCCAAACATCAAAGCTGTGACTAGCAAATACAAATTCCGTTCTTCTATTAATCTGCCATATCAAAATTTAAACTTCTTCAACTACCAAATAACAAGACTATTCATGGTACAAGTGCATTTAAATTGTCAGGAAGTCAGCAAATTTGACATATATTGTCAGACCCCGTTGATAACTAAGGGCCTTTTTTCAAATATTATTTATTTTATCAGTAAATAAGAATTTTATTAAAAAATAGACGAAGCCACTTTTTTCAAATATTAAATTAGTAATGCATGAAAAATCAGACAAACAAGCAACGCTTTTAGCCACTCCAATTTCAATTTCAAGACCACATGCTCCACCTTGTACGATTTTGTAGTACCTGCAATAACTTTCCACCAGCAGCAAATGATCGCAAGCCAATTGTGTCCTGAAGAAGACGCATCCACATGACATATCAGCCAACCAGGATTGCAGTTAACATGTCCAATTTAAGCTACCTATCATTAACTGAAAATAGGCAGGAATTTGGCCCAGTATAAAAGAGAAAAGTTCCAGTCAACAAACCTTGCTTCTGAAAACAATGAGAAACTGTGCTGCAGGATCTCTTTTGGTTACATTTGACATGGTATCAAGGAACCAACCACCACCTTTAACTCTTTGCCTAGAGACATGGAGTGCAGGGCGATCTGTAGCATATAAAGCTACAACATACCCATCTTTCAACAGTTCATCAGACTTTCCACCGAGCTTCTTTTTTGATTTTAGACGCTGGTCAGAAGTTGATTCTTGCATTGACTCCATGGGTGTTTTCCTACTTCTTGACTCTTCAGGGGAAGCAAATCGTGAACCAGAGCTTACTGCTTGATCTGTGCCACTCATAGCAGTATCATCTTCTCGAAGTGAGATACTTTCCTTTTCCAGAGCTGAGGGTTCGTCCGGTTTTTGTTGTGATTTTTGATGTGTATGTCTCTTCTTGGCCTTCTTACCTGATCTGCTTCGCCTTACTTCAGATCTGGTAGTGGTGCTTCGAGACAAACTTGAAACCTGGTGCTGGCCAGCAGACTCTTTAGATTTGATAGTATCTTTTTTCTCTGAGCTTTCTGGACTTACATGAGCATTATCTGTCAATAGCTCACCAACTGAACCTTGCGGAACACTTTCTCTGTCTTGCTTATCAGATTGTTCATTTTCGTCAGCTATTTCGCTTTCTTCTTCCTCCTCATCAGAGATGGCATTCTTTGGAACAATCCCATCAAAGAAGAATGTGTGTAACATAGAAATAGCTTTCTCCCTTATCTCCATCCATACTTCTTCACTATAGTCTGCACTTCGTGGAAGAATCAATACATTGGGCATCTCCTTTAACTGAAATGCAACATGATATGATGTATTAGAGTCAACAGAGTTGCCATATTCCTAGTGGCTCTATTTAGAAAATCTGTCACATATGGCAATATTCTACAGCATAAGAAGATTAAAAAAATAATGCAACTTCTTACGCTGTACCAGACTTCCTCCACACAAAATTTGCAAAGAGAAAAAAAATTGATTATTTAGAGATATGCCAAAAGGACCATGGCAAAAACAATATAGAGCCCTCTAGTCTTTACTTCTTTCCTCAAACCCTCAGACATGTGCAGGAATATGAGTATATCTGGCACAGAATGTGGACTGGAGATTATAGTCATTTCAGTTACCCCCAGCATGACAATTGGGACAATTTCTGTAGTTGGTCCATGTGGAAGAAGAATTTAAGGGCTGAATATATTCTCAAGCATGCATGAGTCTGAAAATGCCTGTACAAATTCATAAATATATACTAGTTACACACCCAGGCTTCCATCCATTGTGGCCCTTCTGCACCATCCAGAGCACATCCAGCTAAGGTGCCATCAATCAATAGCTGCTTCACAGCACAATCATCCATCAGCTGAGTGCTACCAGTATTGACAATAAAAGCCCCTGTGCATTGCAGAAAAAAATTGTTCATGTTAAAAACTAAATAAAAAAGAAAGGTGAACCACAAAACCTGTAAAGAAAGATCCACAAATTATGAAAATACATGTACCTGGCTTAATATTCTGCAAGCATTCTGCATTAATAATGTGAACTGTTTCATTACTTAGAGCACAGTGAAGTGAAATAAGGTCACTTGCTGCAAGTAAATCATTAAGAGTATCCATTCTCCGGGCTGCGGGAGGAAAAGTTATTGAAGTCCTGCTTAGTTTTCCTTTTCCCTGAGCAGCAAATGGGAATAAAGTTATAAATCCAGTTTCATACATAATAAGTCGACATGGAAAATTTTCAAGAATGTTTCATACACAAAACAGTATAAACACAACTTCATTTTAGTGAACACTTCCATAGAACACAACTGGCAGTAGAGTAAAACACAAAACTGTTTCTTCTCCTTTCTATTTTCATTCAAGCATTTATAAAAGACTACTGTTCTATACAATACGTAATTCTCAACATCTAAATTAGCACATTTTAGCAACTAATACTTTCATCCGAAGTCCCAAAAAAATCAAAAAGCCATGAAATTTGGCAAGCTCAACAGGTTGTAAGCTCAACAGGTCGTAACACTGAACATGTCAACTCGATCTGATTTGCACTTCATAATCATAAAAGAGGAAGCACATTTCAAGCTGCAAAAGCATCCATTTGAACATAATGTACTCACTTTCCTACTGATTCATAGCCCATTGGCATAAAAACAAAGAATCTTTTTCTCCGAAACATTACAAACAAAAGCACATAACAGTTCGCATTCAAATGATAACAGGAAATTCATTTTTTTTTTTTTTGATCGGTAAAAGATAGGTATTATATATATGAATGAAATAGACAAAGTACACAAGAAGTATACATAAGAACTCCTAATTACATTCTAAGAACGATAAATTAAAGACAAGAAATCCTGAACATTATTCCCATGTAAAACAATAGTGGAGAACCAACACATTAGAGTATGAAAAAAGAAATTCTTCATCTCGATCATTGTGCGTTCCTTATCTTCAAAAAGCGGGCATTCATTTCCGTACAAATGCACCACATAACAGGAAATTCAAATTAGCCAAATTTACTCAAATCCAACTGCTTTCAAGCACCAAATAAATATGATACAGAAATTTTATTAGAACAGAACTGAGTGACAAGTCTGAAAAATTACGGAGTATTATAATATTCGAACCTCGTGAATATCGAAATAAAGCACGCTCATCTTAAAGGCTAGGCTCCTTGTAGCCAAAGACCTAGCCGACGCAGATCTACCAATGATCCCCAAAACCAACCCACGGCAGCGTCGCATTCCTCGGCAAAGCGGTTGCAGCGAACCGAGCCATCCAGAAGCGGAGAGCGCGTGGCGGGAGAGCAAGTGCGTCCTGCGCAGCAAGCCGAGGAAGAGCGCCATGACCGTGTCGGCGATCTCCTCGGCTCGCGACGCGTCGACGTGTACTAGTCGGAGCCCGAGGTCTGCAGCAAGGGCGGAGTCGACGGCGCGGTCGGCGGAACCGAGGCATAGGATAAGCTGGTAGGGGCGAAGCCGGCGCTGGGCGGCGCGTGGGAGGAAAGAAAGGGAGTGGAGGAGAACGGCAGCGGCAGACTCGATCTTACCGTCGGCCAAACGGCTGAGAGGGACGTGCTCGACGGAGGCGACGCCGGCCAAGGAATCTTGCTCAAAAGCGCAATCTTCGATACAGTTAAGGGAGACAACGGAGGGTAGAGGTGGTGCAGGGCTATTACGATGGGACATTGCCGTCGAGGAAATGAGATTATTGGTGGTCATGATTCACCTCGTCTACGACCAAGACAAGGTAGAATGTTGTTATTGCCGTTGCTATAGTGTGGTAGTTAGGGTTTTATGTCCGAAAATGCAATTTGTTGGGGGGGCATTTCTGCGGGTAGAGTGTTTGGGGCTTAGCTGAGGGGTCGTTTTAGGGTTGCTCCAGTGCTCTTGGATTTTTTCAAGTGTTCTCTCTGGCGCTCAGAACCGAACCCAGTTCTCTCTCTCTCTCTCTCTAAAGGTGTCCTTTGGATATTTCTGAATTCCATTTATGTTCGGGGACGGTCAAGACTCAATACTTCAAAAAGAAAAAAGAAAATAGTGAATACTGAAAAGCCTTAATAACCGAATTACAGTTTATTTATATTTTTTAATAATATAATACTTTTTAAATATTTAAACTCGTCGAACCAAAATGAAATTCAAACAAAAATTTAAAAAAATATATTATTTTATTAAACAGTTGTAAAAAATTGTTTATCAGTCGTTTCGTTGGTCTATCATTTTTTTTAAAAATAAAATAAAAATAATAGATATACAATTTAATTTTTTATACAATTATATTTTAAATAAAAGATATTTTTTAAAATTATTTTGTAAATTTTACATAAATATCTTTATTTTAAAACATAATTATAAAAAGATTATACATATATCATTACTCAAAAAAATTCATATTAATGCTGTAGAATATTCCTGGTAAAAAAATATATTTTTGTTTATTAAGAATGTAAATTTATTTTTATAAAATATATTTGGTATCTCATATTAAAATATATTAATTTTTATATTTTTTAAATATTTATGTCACGTGTCATTTTCTGATTGGTATGTCCTAATCGGTATTTATATCGGCAGACTGATTATTTTGAAAGTTAAATATAAGTATTATTTTAAAGCTTTTTAAACCATAATTATTATTTTCGAAAAGATCAAAACCACATGTACCGTACAATTATTTTCATTTTTCCTGTTGAATGATGTAATGTATTTTAAATATCTTTATATTTAAGTGATAGATAAAAGTAACTACTTAAAATTCATTATACATATAAGAATGTAACCGGTTCTGTTCAGTCTAGTTTTGAATAAAATTTAGGATCGAATCAGTATTATTGATTTTGTATTTTTCAAAACCGATTACGCACTGATTACTCTTCTAAATCAGTACTTCCGATTTTACCGGTTTTCAATCTGGTCTGGTCTGATTTTTTAATTTTTTAAAATATAAAAATTCTATGATAAAATATTACTTCTTATGATAAAATGTTATTAATAATTTAATATATATATTTTATGTTTAAAGCATATGATGAATTAAATTTTTATTTTATAAATTATAATAACATTATCTTATATATAATTATATTAATAACATATATCAAACAAATTTTAAATCTTGATATTTAAGATTAACATTTTATGTTATAATTTATAAATTATAATATGAAATTATTTCATATATGATATATAATTATATATTATATATAAAACGTATATATATAAAATATTTTATATAATATATAAAATTATATCTTATTTTTTCAATCAGTCTGGTCCTGGAAATTATGAAACTGAAATAGGACCGGATCCGGCCAGTTTTCATAATATTGAAACCGATCTCGGACCAAATCGATTCAAAATCAGACAAATTAGTTCAGTCCAATTCGATCCGGTCCGGTTTTTTTATTTTTCGATTTAAATTTATACTCCTAGTTATATACCATTTTAGGATGGCAACTTTTTAAGAATAGTACACGTAAACAAGTGCATCATTTTTTATAATTTTTTTATATAAATATGTTTTAAAATGAAAACATTTAAAATATTTATAAATTATTTCACAAAAAACATCTATTATTTTCTATTTTTTAATGGTTTTACATTTGAGAGATAGAATTGGTCCAAACCGATTCTCTATTGAAACCGATCTCGGACCAAACCAATTCTCAGCTGAGAGTCTGTCCACGAGGTGCAATTTCATGGGCTTGCCGAATCAATAAGCATTGGTCAAGAGATGCCTACGGTAAATGACAAACAACCAGTCCTCTGCTTTGGTTTCTCCATCTCTTCAAAACTTTTCGAAAGAATCTTCAAAAACAAACCAAACAAATTCAAATTTAAAAAAAAAGTTTTGTATTCCAAATTTTCATTCAATGATTACATAAATAAATAAATAACAGCTTTGACAAAATTACAAACAATGCTACTCTTAAAATTATATTTAAATAAGTTTTAATTCTTCTATCTATTTTTACAAGTCCCAATACAAAACATATTACAGATAAATTTATTCAAAACTTCTTCTCAATTCACAAAATCCAATAAACATCATGGTTGAACTATCTTAAAATTCTGTAAATAATAGTAAAATGATTTAAATTAAAATATTTTATTAAATTTTAAGAAATATAAGAAAAGATTTTGAATAAAATATTATAAAGTTAAAAAATTACTTGAATATAAATTATTATTATTATTTTTGTCTAAAATTTTGTATTAATTTTTATGTTTTATTTTAAAGTTTGTAAAAAATTGTAATAGATATGTAATGATTAGGTAAAAAAGTTAAAAATTAAAAATTAAAATAATATTTTATGTTTAAATAATGTTTGAAAAATAAATTCTAAGTTTTGAAAATTTCTCATCTCATCTCATTATCCAAACATAATCTTAAATATTTCTAAAAATTTTCAAGCCAAACAAGCATGTATTCGTTAGCATGACATCAAAAAGTGGGTTCCCAAGAGGATTTCAAGAAAAAAAAAATGTACCTCTCAACTCAAGGGAGTATACAATTTACATAACCATGATTCCAGGTTCTGAACCCACAAGATACAATGGAAATGGGATCCCTGTCAATGCTTCCAAGCCGGCAAGGATGCATTTAATCACACCACC
Organism: Pterocarya stenoptera; assembly: GCA_003123785.1. Classification (NCBI taxonomy): domain Eukaryota; kingdom Viridiplantae; phylum Streptophyta; class Magnoliopsida; order Fagales; family Juglandaceae; genus Pterocarya; species Pterocarya stenoptera. The sequence goes on from QEOT01006465.1 coordinate 45,393, forward strand.
GTAAACGGATTGTTAAGAAGTATATAAACAATACCTATTACAAACACAAAATGCTGATTACAACTAATGAATTGAATAGAATAATGAGAACCTTCCAAAACTCAATACAAAAAGAGAAAACCATCTAACATTTTCCTACAAAAACAAAACAAAAAAGCATAAAATGACACTTCACAGAGAAACATCAGACCCACTTGAAACTTCTATATGGGGTGGACATAGACATATCTTCACAGAAGCGAAGTCACACTTCAAGACACTTATGCTGGCTGCTGAGCAAGTCTTCTTTTAGTATTGGACCAAAGATCGAAAACCAAAATTGAACTGCGCACACCTCAATCCTTCATTTCAAAGAAGAAAGGCATGGCATAATACCCCATCCATTTGCCCCCCACAAGCGTCTCAGAGTGCCCCCCACGTAATCAGAAAAACTACCCATCCAAAGGCCTATACAGCATCCACCTCACCTACAAAAAGCTCATCCCTAACAGGCAAGCTAACTGCTAAATAACATCTCTTGCTTCCTCTTCCTGAATCTTGACATCCTTTATGACTTCCTTTCAAATCCCAAAAGGCTTCCTCCCTCCGCATCTTTTAAAACCAGGATAACAATATTTTTGTTTTCAATGATCCAGTTCAGAGAAACCTCCTCCTAAAATTCCTGGTAGTGGTTTGATATGATCGCATCAGAAGTCCAACGCCAATTCCTATCCCAAGACACATCCCAAGACCAATACCAACACCAACTCTAACACCAGCATTAAACCAAGAGAGTTGACCATCCTCGCCATAGTACATATCTTCAGGATAAAAACCATGAACAATCTTCCCATCAGACTCAGAATCTTCAACATCTGAGTCCGTGATCTGCAAAATTCCCAAGAGAGGATTGATTACAAATCATTCCATTTGAAAGAAAATATTTTTTCCTGGCCCAAAAGTTCAGCTGAATTTCAAATGTTCTCTTTCCCTCAACTGGAAATGAAACATGGCTACCAGTAAAGAAGAAAAACTGCCAGAAAAAATTGGAATGGAAAATAAAAATAATTTTGATGTTCTCTAAAATCACATGAACAATTGGTGAGCGCTAGCTGGCCAGGACACCCATGGTTATTAAAAAAAAAAAAAAAAACACATGAACAATTATCTGGATAAAGTTCTTGAAGTGCATTTCTGCATTGCATAATATTTTGCTGAATTTAAGGACAAAAAATCCATACTCTCTCCCATCCCAAACTACACAGAAAAAAATTTCCAAAATGAATTAACGTTTTCCAAGATTGAACTCTATTTGTATCAATAAAATTTACCTCTTACTTATCAAAAAAAAAAAAAAAAAAAAAAGATTGAACTCTGAAAATTTTAAATTTCAAGCTTGCCTATTTTCAAGTTTTATCCACTTTACTTGCACATTTATGGGCATTTTCGAAAGATTTTTCCATTAAAATATGTGTCATAGTGACGTAAAGTGTTAAAAAACAGATTGAAGCAGACCCTTACACCAATCCAATACACAATCCGAACACGAGTTTCCATTTTTCCACATAACGAAAACGCAGAGAATCTAAGTTCCCATGTAGCCGACTGCAAGTTGCTGAATCTAGGACCAAACTAGAAGAAGGTTAAGGAAACTAGAAGAAGGATAATAACAAAAATAACTATTCAAGGAAACGTTTCTCGACAAGGATCCAAACCAAACCGATAAGATCCAGAATAAAACATAAGCTAAAAAGCCATAGATTACAAGTTCGCAATTCCAAGCCTACATCACCAATGCCTAACTTAAACACAAGTCCAGTTTCTGGTCACGCATCAAACCTGGTACTAAAAATAAGCTTCCAATGCATCGAAAATGGCTTAGTTCTGTTACTATAATATTTCTATAATGAATCAATTTCGCCTGGAACTTATTGCTACTTCAAGCAACAATATACAAAATTAACAACGTGTTTTACAATGTAACTCAATTAAATGCACGTACATTCTAAAATCAAACAAACCCATAAACAATAACAATTTAAAAAGACAATATCAATACCTGCCCTTTCCTATGTCGAACCAACCCATTAGCATTGCGTTGTTCCTTCCCCATTTCTTCATCCTCCGGAATGGCATCAAGAAAAGGATGCCTCACCGCCTTCCGCCTCGGAGTAATCTGAATAGTCTTGGTCAAAATAACCGGCACTCCCGAGCAACAGCCGGCGATATAAACCTCAAATGATGGCGAGGAAACCCCGAGCTTCGGCTGGAAAAACGCAGAGGAACCAGAACCGATCGACGCTGACATATAACAGTCCATACTCCAGCCTGTCCTCGCGTTGTTGTCCAACCCCGCACACCCATTTCCCCAATCCGATTCCATTCGCTCCAAAGACCCGCACAGAATCAAGTCCTGGTTCTCGTAAACTTCGAACTCGACCCCGCCAGAGACCCTGACAGTATCAGTGCTCACGTAGGTTACCTCCGATGACTCCTTGTCGAGCCGGTCGCGCCGAAGGGTCAGTGACGTAGATTCCGAGGCAGGTACCCGGGAATTGTTGATTTCGAGCGAGGTACCGATCTCGCGGCGGAGGTGGTGCAGCGTGAGGTGGCTCGGGACGCTGTTGATCACGCACGGAGCGATCCGCACGTAGAAAAGCCGGGTTTCGAACAAAGCGGAGTGGTTCATATACGGTCCGTTAGAGAATCCGTACGAATTGGAGATCTCCGTTGACGATTCGTCATCCAAATTGTCCATGCCTTGCCGGAATTGAAGGTTGGTATATAAAAGTAGGGCTTCGAAAACAAAACCGGACGCTAAACGTTATCAAACAGCGGAAGCCTTTCTATCTGTCGTTCCTTTTCCTGCTTGGAACTCGCGGTCAACGAGATCGAAAGAAAAGGAAACAGGTTGTTGCGCAAAACTTGATTCTCGGAATGCAGTTTTGGGAAGCGCCGAAAAGAATCCAAAATCCTGAGGTGAAAATTTTGGGAAATGAGAGAAGAATGAAAGCAACAGAAACGAATTAACGCTCTTGCAGGAAATGGGGCTTTCTGGAAACGACGGAAAACAAGAAATCTTTGTAGCCAAACAGGGGTTTAGGTGAGGTGGAGGTGGAGGGAGTGGCGTGGAGGGGGTTTTGGTTTCAAGGAATCTCTGGGAGTTTCCTTTCCTCGGGATATCAGTTAGGGAAGAGGTCAAAAAATCATGGAGATCGAGTATTCGGAGTTTCAGACACGCGTCGTTTTGACAGTTTTGAGCTGGAGCAATCTAACGACGAGTATGCAAAATACTTGTTGGGCTCACAAGAAGACAGGGCCCATTCTTTCTTTGTACGAACAAGTTCACCTACCTATAAAGCCCACAATATCTTGGAGAGCACAAATCGCAAAGCAACGTTGTAAGTAGGGGTGTAATTGTAAGTAGGGGTGTAATTTTAAAAATACGGATGTAATTTTAAACCAGTAAATCGGCTCAAATCGGATCAAACCAGATCGATTTTATGGTTTTGAACCGGTCCAATTCAGGACCGGTTCGTCGAATCTGTAAATCAGTTGGAATCGGTCCAGTTCTAATTTTGAGATTTTTCAAACCGAACTGGACCGGACCGGTTGAAAAATATATATATAAAATAATATTTTATAAATAAGTTTTATACAAAATTAAAATTATACAAAATATTTTTTATATATTAATATATAAGTTTTATATATAATATATAATTATATGTGAAATTTATATATATAATATAATATAATTATATATCATATATGAAATATGCTATCAATATAATTATATATAAAATATTAATCTTAAATATAAATATTTGTAATATGTTTGATCATATGCTATTAATATAATTATACATAAGATAATGTTATTACAAAATAAAAGTTTAATCTTAAAAATGAAAATATAATTGATCATGTATTATATAGCTATATTAATATATAGTTTATAACTAATACTAATATATAGTTATATATAGCTATACTAATAGTCTATTATTAATACTATCATATAGTCTAATAATTTATACAACTATACTAATATATAAGTTTATAACTAATACTAATAGTCTAATATAGACTATAGTTATACTTATAATTAATATAGTTATATTAAATCACTAAAAGTTTATAACAATTACTAATATATAACTATACTAATAATCTAATATTAATACTATTATATAGTCTAATATGTTATCAAACCTCATCCTTCTCTCAAAACCATTATGTTCTTTACCCGCCAAGTCTCTGTCAAATGGTGGAAAAAATACAATTATGATCATGTCTTGAAAATATTTTCAAAAATTACCAAAGTCCCAGAAGTACTTGTTCAACGGAGCAAATTTCAGGCACAATTAGCATCCATTACCAGCAATAAAGATTTGAAAAACTTAGCCAAAGCAATGTCACAAGTTTTAGATAGTGATGATGAAGATGACGCATGGCATCCAACCAGATTATCTCCATTACAGTAACCTACAACTTAATTTATATAGCTATACTAATATATAAGTCTATAACTAATACTAATAGTCAAATATAGACTATAGTCTATACTTATAATTAATATAGTTATATTAAATCACTAATAGTTTATAACTAATAGTAGTATGTAGTTTATAACTAACAGTAATATATAGTTTATAACTAATACTAATATATTAATATAACTATACTCTATATTAGACTATATAACTATACTAATAGTCTAATATTAATACTATTATATAGTCTAATATATTATTTAGCTATACTAATATATAAGTCTATAACTAATAATAATATATAGATATACTAATAATCTAATATAGACTATAGTTATACTTATACTAATATAGTTATATAGTATACTAAATCACTATAAGTTTATAACTAATACTAATATATAACTATACGAATAGTATAATATTCATACTATTATATAGTCTAATATGTTATATAGTTATACTAATATATAAGTTTATAACTAATACTAATAGTCTAATATAGTTATACTAAATCACTACAACTAATACTAATATCATTATAATATATTAGAGTTATATCATAATATATCTATAATAGACTAATAGTATTAAGTTCACTATAAGTCTACTATATATAATATGGATGTCAGTATTAATATTGGTATAGTTTATAGTTATTTAGTATAAAGCAATTACAAATATTAATGTAATTAACTAAATGTAATCATATACAAAATGTGAAAAATAAAAAGCTTAATATATTGACAATTAACATAGATATGTAATATTAACACATTGACATACTCTTAACTCTAAGTTAGTAACAAATTAGCAATTAACATCATAAATATAATTATAATTAATTAATTTTTTAATCACTTAATTAAATAATCCACATTGAATAGTTTACTTAATTTAAAATTTAGTAATTTAAATAATTTTTTAAATTAAATTATGTGCCAAAAAGATAAAAGAATAACACTAACCTCATCTGCCAAACACAAAACGGCGCCGTTTACTATAAAACAGAACCTAAACGGCACCGTTTAAGTTAGGGGAGAATTACTCAGTTTTTTTCTTTTTTATTTTTTTAATAAATCGTTTGTTGAAACAGCACCGTTTGGGTCCAATTTTAATCCAAACGGCCGTTTCAACTTAGTTTTCGTCACTCCCCCCCCCAAAAAAAATCCCTCAGTCTCACTTTTCAATTTTCACTTTCAAAAGTTTCACTTCCCCCTTCCCCTGAAAGGCAAAAACCCTAGCCCTCCCTTCGTCGCATCCCCCCTCTAGCCCCCCTGACGCCTCTGTGGCTCCGTCGAAGTTCTTTCTGCAGATGGTGCCCGTCTCTCAGACTTTCTACCTCACTCTCTCGTTTCTCTACCTCACTCTCTCGTCTCTGCCTCTTTGCCCCCTCATTGGCCGTTGCACACAACTTAGCCGCAAGCCCTCAGCCTACCACGCATAGAGCCTCGGCCTCACATCACTCTCTTTGTCTTCGATTCCTCACGGACCCACGATAATTTGTTTTTGTGTTTTTTAAATTACTTTGAAATCTGGTAGAACCGTAGATGGTATTTGTTTTATTAGGATTTTTGAATCCATATATAAATTGCATCTGGATGTTAGTACTTGTTTATTTGAGGAAATAAATTTTTCTTATATGACTATTTTTGTTTATTTGAGCAAATAAAAGACGAGTCTCTTAATTTGTTCTTAATCTTAAGTTTTAGGAGATGACCAATTAGGATTAACAAGTTACAAAACCATTGCTAGGGTGTCAAATATTGTTTGAATTTTTTTTTTTATCTTCTAAACGCATGCACGAGGTAATTCAACATTGACACTTTTATCTTTTTACTTATATAGTTGCGTCCCTGGACCCTGACCATCATATAAAAACTTTTAACCTAATTAAGTTGGAGTTGAAATATAATTGGTTGGATCATATCAATATTTTTCTTTCCTTTTGGCTCATATTGAGCCTGGGTTGTCTTCCCTGGCCAGTTGAGAATTAAAACCCTATTTTTTAAAGGAAAACTCATTATATTATGTGAAGATGCAGTTAGACAAATTAATGATCAATACTTTTGAGGGCTCGTGATCATAATTAGTTTCAATTGGGACCATATATAAATTGCATCTGGTTTATAAATATATATATATTGTCAATATCTTTAAATGTGGGTCAAAATTACCAAAATCAATTAAGAATCATATAGAAATTTGCATGCACCGACAGATGATAAAATGTGAAACTTACATTTAAAAAAAACTGGAAAACTGGACCAGAAATCAAAAGTAACGATTTAGAAGGGTAACCGGTGTGTAATCAGTTTTGAAAAATGCAAAACTGGTCATACCGGTTCGATCTTAGATTTTGTCCAAAACTGGATCGAACCGGACCGGTTACATACCTAGTTGTAAGATTATTATATTTAGATTGTTTTGATACATAAATACTCTTAACCCATCTTATATTTAGGTTGTCGGTGTGGGGCTTGGGTTTGAAGATATTTTTCTAGGATTTAGTGACCTTGGGATGCCGAGAGGTGGTCGGTGCCACCATGGGTGGTGAGGTTGTGGGCAACGGGAGGTCATTTGTATTTGAGGCTAGGGTTGGGAAGGGCTCGGGACAGGGGAGGTGGAGGTATCAGGGTTGAAAGTGATTGCTGAGGGGACGAGAAGTTCAGGATGTTGGACCTGTTGATTGGGCTCGCTGTGGGTGGATCTGATGACATGTGTAGAAGTGATTTGCACGGGTTCATCTCTTGCATGGGCTAAAAGGGAGTTGTTGGGCTGGACTAAAGGAACCGTGAGAGGGAAGGAGTGTGGTTGGTGTGATTGCATGGGAGGTGGATTCTGAAAGGGAAATATGAACTCCTAAAAGACTACGTCCTAGGAGATAATAATTTTCTTGGTCAGTGGGTTATAACATTTGTACTCTTTGTGTTTGAAACTATAACCAAGGAATATACAGCATGTGGAGCATGGTTGAAGTTTATGTTTGTTGTATGGGCGAAGATTGGACTAGCAGGCATAACCAAAAACTTTTAAGATTGTGTAGTTGGGAGGAGAATTGAATAATAGTTCATATGGTGATTTGTTATGTAATAAGGGTGAGGGAAGGCAATTAATAAGATAACAAGCAGTGTGGAAGGCATCATCTCAAAAGTGAAGAGGAACATTACTGTGATGAATAAGTGTTAGGCCTGTTTCAACTATATGGCGGTGTTTGCATTCAATTGTGCCATTTTGTTGATGTGTATGTAGACACGATAGGCGATGAGCTATTCCAAGGAAAGTGAGTAATGTTGACAGTGGGCGAAATTCGCCCCTGACCAAAAAAAAAAAAGTCAGAAAATAGTTGTGACATCACTTTTACAAAAGATGGGATATAGCTAAGTAGAACAACTGAATGAATCTAAGAATATAATATAATATCGAAAACCATTTTGTGAAATAATATGGAAATGACCCCTAACATCGCTAAATATTAATTCGAGAGGGGCAGATACCCGCTTAGAAGTAACTGAAAAGGGTAATTGCTTACTTTTGGAACTAAGACATGCAGAACATGATAAATTAGATTGACTAGAGGAAGTGAGTAGGGAGAACTGTGACAAGACATGATGAAAAACTTTAAAGGTTGGGTGACCCATTCGTAAGTGCCATTTGGAGATAGACGTGCGTTCACCAACAAGGGCAGTGGGTTAGTTGAAGTTGGTGGAGGTGGTAAGGGTGTAGAGGCTATGGTTACTTGGCCTGCGCAGTAGAATTTTTCCCGTGGCTTGATCATTCACAAAAAAACAATGTGGATGAAATTCAAAAAAGTATCAGTGTCAACAATGGATTTTTGAACAGATAGTAAGTTTTTCTTGATGTGAGGACCATGAATAACATTGTTTAATAGAAAGGAAATATTAGGAGTAGATATTCGTGTAGTGCCGAAGTGTTTAATGGGTAAACGCAAACCGTTGTCAATACGTATTTGTTCTGAACCAGTGTATTTTGTAGACTTGATGTTCAAGTTAGCAAGATCAGAGGTAATGTGATGTGAGGCGCCCCATGATACCAATGACCATCAATTTGCTGGGAGGGGGCTATGAAAAAGGCCTAGATTGCGGATGGAGAGTCGCTTTGATAGGATTCATCGAATCTGTGATAACATTGAATTGCCGTATGGCCAGTGCGATTGCAAACTTGACAAATTGGCTTTGATTGTGCAGGATTCGAGGAGAAGCCTTGACCACAACCTCTGCCTCAGTTCAACCGGTATGAGCCAAAGTGTGAACGTCAACCACCAGAATTTGAGAAGCAACCATCACGGCCACATCTTCCACCTCGAGTGCGTGACACAACATTGGCATCTGCATGGGATAAATCAACTGAGAGTTGGTGCTGTTCCAACCGAAGTTCGTGGGCGAGCATATGACCGTAGAGGTCTTCCAAAGATATTGGATCAACTATTGTTGTGACTGACATTATGAATGAGTCGTATTCGGGGTCGAGGCCAGCTAATAAAAAAGGTACAATTTAGAAGTTATTCAGAGGTTGATTTGCGGCAGCAAGAGTGTCTACTAGAGTTGTGACCTTGTAGAAATAATCTGTAATAGGCGATGTCCCATTTTTCAATGTAGCCAAATGATAATGAAGGTTCATAGATCGAGCATGAGATGTAGATGTGAATATATGTTATAACGTGGTCCAAACTTAATGAGATGTGGAGCACTTCGTGACATGAGCAAGAACAGTTTTAGAGAGGGAAGAATTGATGGCACTGAGGATAAGCTGGTCCTGCAAAGTCCAAGTGGTATATGCTAGGTTTGGGACCGACTGATTGTTGTGCGTTTGAAAAAGGAGGGAGGGATAGGGATAGGAGCTATCGACATAGCTATAGAGATTGAGTCCCTTTAGGTAGGGAATAACTTGAGCCTTCCATAGAAGGTAGTTGTCACGGGTGAGTTTGATGGGAACAAAATTGGTGAGGGGAGTGATTGATGGAGGAAAAGTATTTGATAAAATGTGTGGCCAAATGAAGACAGGGGAAGAGATGGTGGGTTCAGGCTAATGAGAGGATTGATCCCCCATGGAAAAAAAAAAAAAAAAAAAAAACGATGTTAGTCAAGAGGCTCTTGATACCATGTTAAAGAAATTTTCTAACAAATATTTTCAGCACACTCATTACTGGAGGTGCCTTGTTTATTTATAAGCAACAATTTACATTTACTAATTTGACTCAACTTCTACCAGGCCTAGAGATATAATTGAATTTGGACTAATCCATAATGTCAAATTAAATCTAAAATAAGAAAGCAAGATCAACACAATATCGGAATTAGTCTAGGCAGCAGCTGCTATTACTCAACAACTATAACTCTTGTGCTTATCTTGATCACCTTGAGATTAGTTTGTCGTAGGTTTGACAACGTTTTCCTTAACAATACCTAACATCTTTCTTATTTATATCAACTCTATCATCTTCCTTTACCTAGAGTTATCCCGCTTCGTCAATAATATGTTGCGTGTGAATCTTAAATGCTAATTGAGTAGTAAATTTGTGACAATTAGTTACCATGAAGATCATCAATGTGTCAATAGTCGAGCACCTCCTTCAATAGATATTAGAGTGAAGTTCATAATAATTTTTATAATAAAAATGCATTAAAATCAAACTACTAGAGATACAAAAGAAAGGAGTGTGGTAATCCCATACAAAAATCTCATTACACTACAAAAAAAAAAAAAAAAGGCATTTGTGATGGATTATTTATAATGAGAATGACTATTTGCGACGAAAACATACTCATTTTAATAAAAAAAATAGTCATTTTTGCATGAAATACCTGATCACAAATAAGCTTTTTTTTTTTGTAGTGGTAGCACTGATTTTGATTTCGTATTGTACCAACCGGTATTTTCTGTACCGGCCATCGGTCTGGTACAGGTACCTTATGTGTTTCATACAGATTGAAATATCGACTTTCGTCTGTACCGACCAATATTTCGGTCCTTAAATTTTTATTTTTATTTTATTTTTTCAAATTACAAGTTCATTTTTATCCGCAATTCAGATTAAACTATTTATAATTTATATATCTATTTATTTATATATAATTTATTTATATATAGACTATTATTTTGAATATAATTTATATATATATTTATATATATAATTTATTCACATATCGACTATCCTAAAACGGTATCGATATCGAAATATTTCGTTTCAGTAGTTTAACCGATACGATATTTAAAAGATTGAGTGGTAGTGCTCGAATGGAGGGGTTAAAATAAAAAAGAAATGGGTGATAAATTATAGGTTTGGGCCCATATTCTGTCAATGAATGGACTATCAAAGATGATTTGCTTGCGATTGTATGTTCTGGTTTTTTCATAAGAGAACTGTACTCTCACTACCTCCATACAAAAACCATATTATAGCAGCGATATCCAACGTTCACAGGAGGAAGAAGGGGTAAAATAAAAAAAGAAATGGCAAATGAACAATAGGTTCGGGCCCACGTTCTGCCAAGCAGGGGATCGTCAAAGGCAATTATGAATTGGTTATGATTTTAAACCACAAGTCCCAAAAGAAAAGCATTATGATCGTTTGTTTGGGACTTTTTGTAGGATAACTCTACCTACAAAACTTTCGTGTATTCACTCAAAAAAAGCATAAATATAGTGGGATAGTTAGAAATGGAAAAATCTGATCATTGGCTACACGTACCTAAAAAATTACTTCACATTCTACTGGTGCGTGAAAACCATGCACTAGCCAGGACTAATGGAGTTGAATCTGCCAGTGTCAAGCGTGTGATCATTTGGAATTACAGAATCGTAGAGGCATGCAAGCCACACATATTTCTCAAACGACATAAAGTTTTGACCAATTTTTGTAGCTTGGCACCTCAAGAGTGTGGTGGTATGGTGTGTGTACTCTTTTGATAGTTAACAAGTGACAAATTATGCATTTTCTGACTTGGTAAATAATTTGTTTTATTCAAAAATTAAAAAATAAAATAAAAATAAATGATCAATGGAGTTGTGGGAGGAGAAGAGGAGGGAGTTGGAATATGATTTTTAGATTGGAGACGGGTTGGGATTGTGATCTATTTTGGCTGGTTTGATTACATAAAATTAAACTATCTCATCTCATTTTATATAATTATTATAATTTTTCTAAACTCATATATAAAATATGAAAAATCAAATCAACTTTTTCAAAATTCAAAAAAAAAAAAAATATAATAATATTTTATTTAATTTTTAACAAAACATCTTATCTTATTTCATTTCAATTGTATAACCAAACCAGCTCCTTTCGTGCAACCTTTCTTTTATTATCTTCATGTCAAGAATAGGACAGAACCAAATAAGTCCATTTCTAGTATTTATTTCTTTTTTAATAGCCACTAAATGCATTAATTCTCCTACTCCACTTGGCCTACCTTTATATTTTTTTTCTTGATGAATTCTAAATTTTCCGGAAGAAAAATAAAAATAAAAATATTGGGAGGACCTAAACAAAAGCTTTAATTTGTGCACTCAATGGAGAAATTGAAGCTGATCACATACATATAATATTATATTATAACGTGCAATTTAAATTAAAATTAAAAAAAAAAAAGGTGGGCTGGGTATTGGTAAACAGTAATAATGATCATTATACACAAGACGATATATAGTCGATATGAAAGCCGAACCACAGGCATCATTGTCACTCTTGAAAGTTTTTGAAGCTCCCAACTTATAATTATTCTTCACTTTTTTCTTTTTTGGTCCTTTTTTTCTGATCCGTTTATTAAAAAGCTACCTACCTAAAACTTTGTAAGAGTACTCATGATAAAAATAAAAAATAAAAAAATTACTTGAAATTCTGAAATTTTTTGAGCCTCTGGAATGATGCTATGGTGCTATGGTGTGTGTGGGTGTATGGAGTTCCCTGGTGGGCCAAAGCCTATATATTATCCATGCAAACTAGGTAGGCCGGCTACTTTACCACCCCACTTGCTCGACACGACTAGATTCGGACATCAAATCATCAATTCACTCTCTCGGCAATCTCACCCACAAAAAGCAGGAAAGCTTTACTGTTCGTACTTTCGGTATCTTACAGATAATTACATGCACTCACCTTAAAAAGTATATATCAGAAATGCTAAATCATCCGAAAAGGTGTCTCCAAGATTTGTCCCGTTGTAATATATATTTTTTTTTACTTAGAGATTAAAAAAGTATTTTTTTAATAATATTATAAATTTTTTTTATTTTTAAAAATATTTAAAAATATAAAAAAAGGAATGAAAAAAAAATTTAAAAAAAAATTTATTCTCTGTCTAGACCAACTCGTGCTACATTCTCAATAATATTATAGGATAAGAGTATTTTTATAAAGTAATCTTACTTTTATATAGTATTTTATAAAATTATTTCTCATTTAATACATTGTTGTAAAATATATTATAAAAAATATAATGTATAAATCATTCTCCACAAGTAAAATGAAAAGGATTTGTCTAGTGAAAACTTTATAGTATATTTTAATTGTTTTTTTCTAGATCTAATGTAAAATGATTATATATAATAGTTCATATTTTATAATAAATAAATATAATATATTTCAGTCAAAATGAAAACATCAGACAGAGAGTCGGACTCAAATTAACATAATGGTTTTGTGCGGCCAGTAGCATTCATGTAATTAATTAATTGGTCATACATGACCAATATCTGGGTTCTCACAAATAATTGTGTTTAGGTTGGAATATAAGTTAAATTAATATCCCTCCATTAATATTAATGTGTTTAAGCTATGCATAAGATCGGTTATATATATATAGATATATATATATATATATATATATATATAAACTGAATGGATGATTCAATAAGGAAGATTCATCATCTATAAACTCATGAATCAGCTTGATGTGATAATCCGAGTGACTAGTGCATGCAGGGCTTTACGTACGTACGTTCGTTAGATCACCCACTGCATGTGTATGGGTGACATTAATTTCAACTGTAATTATTGATATTTGATCTATCATGCATTGCATATTTCTGTTAATGAAAACGACAATTGCTAGCTATATATATTAGGAGAAATTACCTTTTTGACCTTGAGGTTTGTTTTTTACGAGCAAAGAAAAACTACCTTTTTGACTTTGAGGTTTGTGCTTGATGAGCAAATTTACCTCTTTGTTCTTGAGGGTCTAATGTGTTTGTTGGATAAACCTCTTTATTATTGAGATTTGTGTTTGAGGGCTACTGTTTTGTCACAAGGTTCTAAAATATTTTCTGTTTGGCATACAAAATTATTGAGGTCTTCATTTAGATGATTAGCGCCTCTTGCTTTTTCTTTTATTTTTTGTTTTACGGTCTATTTTATCTTAATTTAAATTGTATTGTCTCTTAAATAAATTACATTTTTACCATTGAGATTTTTGGGCAAATTTTAGATAAATTAATTTGGTCATCCCCTTGTGCTATGATATACTTAGGATTAGTTTCATGTGCGATTATTTTTAGTAATAACACCATATAGTATGAGTTATTTAGAAATAAGTCAATCTAATCATCTTTTTATCCATTAACATCTACAAAAACGTGGTCCAATCATAAGACTAAGCATACTAGAGAATGTCAAACTAATGTTCCATTCTTGCTCCTTTCTATAATACATTTTTATTAGTTTAGTTCATAACATTCAATTTTTAAGATCATCTTGATATATATATTTATACAAACAATGTAAACCTAGTGTAAGGGATAAAATATACCATGCTCATAGTATTTTCTAGACCCAGCCTAATGGAAGGACTCATTAGGAGGGAAGAAATAGAGAGGGAAGGAGGAGACAAAAGACTGAGGGAGTGTAGAGTATCAGGAGGGAAAATGAGTGATGTGACATAAAGAAGAGGTGAATGGACGTAAAACAAGGGGCAGAAAATAAAAGGCATAAACACAGATGACTTCGGGGACTGTTGGCCAGACTTCTCCTAAAAGGCTTCTTCAACTTCACGACAGGAGTTACAAGAACGATATCTCCATCAGAAGATAGTCCTTTGGGACCTATTGTGCAGTGAGGACAAGAGACCATGAAAGATTGTAAAGCAAACTTATTATAGTGATCCTCCCCTCCCTGAACCCTCGTGAACGTAGTCCTAGTGTTGAATCACGTAAATTTCTGTGTGCATCTTTCTTTACCTTCCTTGCATTTACTACATATTCAATGCCATGGATGTACGTACGGATACCATACAACCGCATCGAATCACTTTTAAGGGCTCCACACCACACCGATCGAGGTCCTCATCATAGCAAGCCGAAAATGATTCTTTTTTCCCTTCTAGCTTGTTGCGCCATTTTTAGGCATGAACCTTGCAGTTAAAAAAAACTATACATGAATTGGAAAGATCAATTTTATGGATAAAACAAATCTCATTTCTGTAAAACAAGTTAACTATGTTCTTGATAGCCTAAACTTTGTAAAAAAAATTTCATATCCATGAGACAAATACATGCCTGCAACTAACAAACACTAAGTTTTACGATGGTTGTAAATATGCCTCTTAACTTAACTTAAGCAAAAACCATGTTTTGATTCACATATCTTGCCTTAGTTTGCTATCTTTGTTACTATCAATTTAATAATTATTTTTTATAATTGACAAAACTCAAAAAAATACTTTTGCATTGTTTAGTTCATTAGCATATTAACAATTATTATTTTTCCTCAATGATTCTCAATCTTAATGATTAGTTCTAATTTATATGCAGGTTAAAGATTATATTTTTCCATATAAAAAATCCAGCAATACTTTCACTTGAACTATGTGCCTTGCACATAAGTCCGACCGACACATTGTGCAAGAATTTAGCTCTTACTTGGGATCACTGAGTAAGGCCAATTCGACTGACAAATTGAAGCATCGCAAGAAAATTAACCTTGCATTGCAAGAAAATCCCTTGCTCGGGATCACTGAGCAAGTCTAGTAATGACAGACACACTGGTTGGTAGTACCAAGCAACGAAAAAATTTAACCCTTTATCGAGATTACCAAGTAAGGCAAGTCCGGTTGATACATTGTTCGAAAATTTTGAGCATTGCAAAAAAAATAACATTTGCTCATAATCATTGAACAAATCTAGTTCAAAGGACACACTACTCAAAAATTCCAAGCATTGCAAGAAAATAACTGCCGCTTGAGACCACCGTGCAAGACTAGTCCGACTAATATATTGCTCAAATACCTCATCTTCAACCGAACATACGTGCCTTGCACATGAATTTTTACTAGTATATGCACACATATATATAATATATATTTATATATATACACACACACATATATTTTCTTAGGCATGCATACATCTCTTTCATAGCTAGCTAGCTTTCTTTCTTCATGATTTAAGTTCTATCCTCGTCTACTTTTTCTATCTTTTGAATTTATTTAATTTTATCTAAAAAGGACAAGGAAAAAATACAAAAAAGGATGTGAACATCTGATCTAGCTTTTCATCTCTCCCTCTCTTACAAGCTACTCATGTTGCCGACGGGAAAGAGCACTTTGTAGACGAGGGTGGATATCTATGAACAATATTAAACTCATTATATTGGCAGTTCTCCTTTTTATAGTTTGCTTTTTCATTTTGAATTAATTAATTATTAATTTTTACAGTAAAGTACATTTGTAGCCTCAATTTTTAAGAGACTTTACGTTATGCATCCACACTAAACTATAAAACAGAACTAAAATGTTTAAAAAATAAGTGACTGACGATCAGATCTTAATATATATAGATGGTACAAAATGTCAATATTTTACACTTAGATTATACATTGTGATGATAATGTTTATAGTTTATGGTATGATATGCAAAACACTTGATAACTAAAAACCAAAATCAACTTAAACACATTGCTAAAAGAAATTGAAAGTAAAGTTACAACTTGTTTGCAAACTTTAGGGATATCCAAAGCCCCCAAAATGGAAAACATCTAAGTGGATATTTGGCGAATAAAATGAGACGAGGACTCTACGAATAGTAATGAAATGGTTTGTAAATAGTAGTGAAATTATTTGAGCTCGATATTTTATTGGATTTTGGAAAAAGAGAGAGAAAAAGTTAAGTAAAAATATTATAAAGTTAAAATATTATTAGAATATAATTTTTGTTTTAGAATTTGAAAAAGTTGTATTATTTTTTGTGTTTTATTTGGGAGTTTGGAAAAATTGTAATAATTAGATAAAAAAGTTAAAAATCTGAAATAAAAAAGTGTTTGTGTTTGAGTGATATTTTGAAAAGAAATTATGGAGAAACTTTGAGATAAGATGAGATGGTCTATGGTCCCAAACAAGGGGTCAATGTCCGCATGTTTTCTTGGTAGTAAAATAATTAATTAATACCCTTAATTCAACTCAGTGAAGATTTGGAAAGATGTGTGGATCCTTTGGCATTAGGCTTTACAGAAGGAAATGAGTATGACAGAGGTAGACAACAGTAATGATATGGTGGCTTATCTTATTGACAAAAATACCATATGGTGGAATACTAATAAAATTAGAGCTCTATATATTCAATCCAATTGTGGCTGCTAATGTCTAGAAAATAATTATCTGTCCAAGAAAAAATGAAGATAAGTGGTTATGGACACAAGAAAAGAATGGCACATTCAGCGTTAGAAGTGCATACAGGTTTTTTAGAGAGAAATTAATAAGAAATCATAGTGAAAGCTCCAATGCTAATTGCCAAAATAAACTGTGGAAGGTGCTGTGGAAGATGAAAGTTTCCAATAAAATCAAGATCTTTGTATGAAGAGCTTGTAGAGAAGGCCTTCCTACCAAATCTAATCTTAGAAAAAAGAAAGTGGAGGTTGAGGATAGGCGTGGTTTTTGTAAGAACAATCTGGAAAATCTTCAGCATGCTTTACTTTACTACTTTTTCATTCAAGATTTGTGGAACAAATATATTCCTGCTATGCTGAACATGGAGGAGGAGATGAATATAATGAATATTGCATTGTTTGTGCTGGAGAAGGGAAATATAAATGACCTAACCATCTTTTTCTTAATAGCTTGGAGATTTTCGTGTAGGAGGAATAAGATGACAGCTGCACAAAAAAGGTGATTGACTATGCATTGTCTATGTAGAAAGTTCATAAGGACTTGAAATCTTTACCAAATACAAAACCAAAGACTATTTACTATTGGAATTCACCCCCTACTGGCTACCTTAAACTAAATGTGGATGGAGCAATATTTTTTTTTATCATCACAAGGCAGGTGTGGGAGCTATTCTCATAGATGAAAAATGTCATGTTCTGATGGTTGCCAGCAAAGTTGGGAATGAAGTGAATGATCCAGAAACAATTGAGCTTCTTTTGTTGTTTCGAGGCTTACAGTTATGTGCACATTTGGGACTTTCAAAGTTAATTATAGAAAGTGATTGTCTGCTGATGATAAAAAAAATTTCAAGCAGAAGTTCAATCATTTTCAAGTTTGGGTAATTTGCAAAAAGAAGTGAAGGGGTTGGTGAAATTCTTAGTTGAGTATAAAATCCAACATGTACATAGGTTGGGGAATGATGCATGCAGCACATAACTTGCACGTTATGCGGTGAGATGCGGTCCCAATGACTATTTCTCAAGCTATTTGGCTTGATACTAACATGTTGTAATGGTTTTATCATATTAATGACCTGTTCTTGTTATTAAAAAAAAAAACACCATATTTGTCCCGACAAGGTGATACACATGTTTTAGGAGAGAATTGGTATGATGAAGTTGCTAATTAACAGCTAGCTGATCTGAAGCAATGGACGAACGTTACAAATTATTGTAATTTGTAAGGTTGTAGCTCATGATAATTAACTTTATATATAGTACGAAGGTTTGGTGGTTTTCTTTTGCGTGTTTGATTGAAACAGTCTTCAACCTTTGCAGCATGTGAGAGGGCTTTTATCTTTTTCTGACGTTTTGGCACATTGGTTGGTTGTGGTGTACCTTTTGGTCCTTTTTTTGTATTAAGATTACCGTTTAACACCTAAGTTTTAGGTAGTTTTGTTTGTGTTTGAGGTCTCATTTCCTCGTCCTTTTTGTACCACAATGAAATAATTGCTTGGAAAAAAATAATTATAATTTATATACATAATGGTTCTCTCTCTCTCTCTCTCTCTCTCTAAACTCATTGGGTTGTTCTGAGATGGGAGCATCCTCAGATTTGTCTCTAATCCTTCCAAGATTTAGGTGAAGTTCAGATTCTGTTTTTAACTTTTTTTTCCCTATTTTAACTTTTTTTTCCCTATTTTACGATGAGAAATGACCGATTTGTCACATTCCCGTCATCTCTAAGATATGTGTTGCAGTACCAAAGGATGTTTAAAGTAATGAGTTTTATTATTCATCATCCCACAAGTCACATATCACACATTTTATTTATATATTTATATTTATATTTATTTTATTTATATTAAATTAATTAAATTTTTCTACTCATCATCTATATACTATATACTTGTTAAGAAAAAAGAAAATAAAAAGATAAAAAATTATGTATAGTGTAGAAATGATGAATAGAATCTTTCTTAGAGGATCAATCTGCGCATCCAGCATAGCAGTACTTCGATCCAACAATATACCATCTACATGTGCAAAGCCCAAATGACATATAAGCCACATATGAAATTAGTGCGTGTTTAATTATGCGTTTGGATATTGAGGTAATCTTATATAATCTCAGTTAATATGCGAATAATATTATTTTGTAACTTTCATTGAGATATGTTTGAATATATAAAGTAGGTTAGAATAAATTTAAATTTTTGTGTGAAGTTAAAAAAGTAATAATTTTATCAATAATTAATTTGAGATGAGTTGAGATGATCTTGATATTCATATATAGTTTTGAATCCCACATGCATGCATGTGAATCTCACATGCATGCCACTGGATAATTGTATACGGCTTGGATTAATCCAACTATACTTTGACTAGTCCAATCTTCAAACCTTAAACCTTTTTATAATGTTTTCCCATAAAATTAAAGTCTACACACCTCTTAATTTGTTGTGAAAAATGTGAAGACTCTCTAGTGAACTCTGCACGACAATCTATAGAAACACACTTACCGATGTACTGTTGCTATAGGCAAGCCAAAACAGTCTAGAATTGTTTTCAGTAAAGTTAGATATAATTTTAAAATGTATAAGTCAGACATATTTTATTTAAAAGAAATAAAATTTATTATTAAAAGTAATTTTTATTTTTTATGTGAATCACAAATTTATTTATTTATTTTAGATAAAATATATACGCGAGACTTACCTATCTTAAAATTATAAATATCATGTTATAGTTAGAGAAATGATAAACCAACAACTCCTTTACAATTTTTTACAATCTTTTAATAAAATAATATTTTTTAAAATATTTATTTTAGTTTTGATTTTGATTTGATGTGTTTGAAATTTAAAAATATATTATTTTACTGATAAGTTGTAAATAAAATATAGTTAAATTGTAAGGCTATCATTGTTCTTATAGTTATATGCAGAATTATTATTAATAAAACATTAAAAAAAAAAAAAAAAAAAACGAGATTAATAAGTGGTTTTACAGCCTAGAATTGTAGCAGCAAGACATATAGCCGCCCACCTGAAACAGACACAAAACTCACAGGCGTCAAACTTCACGACTCTTTAACTCTTTAACATTAAATTAGTAAGGCTGCCACGTGCGAAGATCTGTCGGCGGTTTAGACCGAAACACCGGCTGCGTTAGCGACTTACGGCTACGATGGTGACTGTTGTAAAACCCGACGGAAAAAGAGATGTATTAATTATGTTGACATTTGATCTTTTGGGGTCCACACCCCACACTCCTTCTTATTTATACGGCGGCTTATGCACCGCCACGCAAACAGCGAAGGCCGCGGTAGATCCACGCGCCATCAAATTTGGCTGGGGGCTCTACCAACCACAAGTGGGCCCCACTGAGCCCAGTCCCACACCTCTGAATCAAATTTGACATCGCGTTGGCAGTTTATTTATTTACTTATTTTTTTCACCTGGCAAGTGGAAAAAGCATAATAATTATTATCATTTTTTTTTGGCACACACTCTCTGTTTTTACTTTTAAATTGTTTGTTTCTTCGTTTTTGTTTTTTCACCCCTTTCTTGTCAATCATGAGATTCCCGACTGATGAGTGAATTCCATGATTGCTTTTATTATGATCAGATGAATGCTAGTATGCATCTTTATTTTATTTTATTTTATTTTATTTTATTTTATTTTAATAATTTATATATTTATTTTTTTTAAATATTTTTAATAATGAAAAAAATAACTATTTAATATTTTTTAAATATATTTAAAAAATATTTGAAAAAAAAAAATACAAATTACATCAGACGGCACACATAGTAGACATGTTTAAGCGACTGGGTAGCAACACTCTTATTATTGTTATTATTATTACCATTTTGAATAGTGAAATATGTAGTCATAATTTTATTTATAATTTTATGTACATAATTTATTTTATCATGTTGTTAAAATTTAAAATTTTAAAATTTTTAGTATTTTCATAACTGACTCGTCATCACATATTTTTATGTAAGTAAAAAGAAAAATTATATTTACAATCATAAAGTGTACAAGTGCCACACACTTCTTTTAAAAATAAGTAAATATGAGATTCACATGAAAAAAATTAATTTTTTAATAATAGACCCTATTATTTTTAAAAAAGAGTGCTTAATATTTACACAATCCATAACTGTATTTAACACGACTTAAATAATAATTATAAATACAAATAGCATTTTCGATTCTAATTTAGTAATTTCCTTTTATTATATGTCTCATTAATTTTCTAACAAGAAAAATTGCCTCATGGCATCCTACGCTATCCAATTAAAAATAATATCAAATATAAATTAAAGAGATTGAAAAAAAAAAAAATTCCGTCAGCCTCCATGAAGGTTCAGAAGCCACCACCATGGTGGCTTCTAGGAGCATGAGCTTAACACAGAGGTGGCCGATGTTTGTGGTCCTCGGTCACCTACATAGTTTGTTACATTTTGCTTTCAAGTTTTTCCTTTTAAAAATATAAAATAAAATTTTTTTAGATATCTTTTTTAAGCTATTTTATTTTAACTTGTTTAAATATTTTTATGAGATGATACATAAGAATCTCTTTATAATTAGAAATTGAGTTTTGTTACTCATCATCATCCCCACACAACATACTTATTTTTTTTATTTTTTTAAAACTAATTAAGTTATTTTACTCATTATCCATATATTATATATTTGGTAAAAGAAAAAAATTAATAAATTAATAAATTATGTGTGGTGTGTGAATGATGAGTAGAATTTTTCACAAAAAATGATAGAATAATTAAAATGGGAGTTCTCTCAAGATTCATAAAGAAAGTCTGAGTAAAAACTTAGTAATTTTCTTTTTGTAAAACGAGTACTCATTCTTTGATTAATACCATTTAATAGAAAAGTAAATTTTTCTACCTAATAAATGAAATAAAGAACTTATGAATGGTATGGAGAGTCATTCATTTTTTTAATTATAATTTATTATTATAAAATAACCAAAGCATTCCGACTGAAAATCAAATTATTCATTTGATGCCAAATTAGATATATTCTCTATTTATTTATTTTTGTAAAGAAAACAACATTAAGGGATGGTTTGGATATAGATATGGTTTCATCTCATAATTACAATTTTTTCAAATTCTTATACGAAATATAATAAATAATTCAATTTTTTCAAATTTTAAAATAATAATAATATTAAAAAAAATAATATTCTAATAATATTTTATTTAACTCATCTAAAACCATCTCATCTCACTATCCAAATGAGCGTAAATGATACAAATGATTGAACTACTTAAGCCTTAAGGTTTGGATAATTTTCGAATATAATGATTTCCCTTTGCTTTCACTAGTAGTTGCAAAGTTTTTGGGCGGATAGCGAAACTAATATCAATCTGTTTGGTATTTTCATTTATTATCTTCTAGAATTTGAAATTTAATAAAATGAATGCAAAAACATCATTCTTAACTTGCAATAATAATAATAATTATATGTAAACTATGGAGCATATTTTTTTTCCTAAAACTAATTTATAATATACTTTTATTCGTTGTCTTATTTAATCTCATTGAAGTAGTGTATAAATAATTCTTAATTAGATCATAATTTCAATTTGAAAATTTTTTTTAATAGATTTTGAATTTTTTGAATTTCTATGCCCTATATTAAAAATTCTAATATCTATATGAAATACTTAAATAATTGAGGTAGGGTAAGTGTGACACAAGGCCACGTGTGTAAGTCACTCTCGTATGATTCGCGTGGGCATCGCCCTGGAAAGGATACCTCACTGCTTGATCATGTTCTAACATGCTTGAGATGGACTATATACACCCTCTGGTTTCCCTTCTTCAACCTTCATACATTACATACGTCCTCTCTCTCTCTCTCTCTCTCTCTCTCTCTCTCTCTCTCTCTCTCTAGCTTTACATTCTCTCTCCTATTCTGCAATTCTTGTTTGATTCGGAATTTTCTGGTATCGTGGTATCAGTCTGCCGGCCCAAACCTCACCCTTATCTTTTGGTTTCAAAGAAGTATTATTACTCGATTTGGTCTTGGCTTCCTCTCCCCCCCATCTTTTCCATACCTCAGCCATTTGCTGCCTCTCCCATCTGTTTCTAACGTTCTGGTTTTTTTTATCTGTGCGTATTACTGAAAACAGGATATACGACTATCATGAAGGTCTGATGATTCCCAACTAACTTTTTGAATTTTCCTTCATTTTCTGATTCTCCTTCATGACCTGAACAACTTGCCTTTTTCCTTTTTTGGGTTGCCTTTGTTCTTTAGAGAGAATATATCTAACGCATGTTTGTTAATTGTTCATGGGTTATGCTAATTAAATGTTCTCTGTTTCTAGTGATATTTCCTCCTAGGAACAAGTTCTCGTCAGATGGGTCCTGAGTGCTTTAATTACTTAGATTGATACTGCATGCTGAGATTCCACAAAAGATTTTTTAAGGTTTCTGAAACATATTTGTTTGTTCAGATTTAGGATATATATATATATATGTTATGTCTGTTTCTTCAGTATTCCAAAAGGACAAAAAAACCTGGGTTGAATCTAATCAAACTAGATCTGCTGGGTTGAGATACTGATTTCATTGTTCTTGCAGAAAGTTGTAATATTGAAGGTGGATTTACACGATGACAAAGCCAAGCAGAGGGCCATGAGGACTGTCTCTACTCTCTCGGGTACCAAATCGTTGTTTACCTTTAGTTTAAAGTTGTCCCTACTCCCTTTATCTCTCAAAGAAAACAAGTAGCTGAAGTATTTTTCAGGAAAAAAATAATTTAGTTATAAATTTAATATATTATATAAATTTATTTAAATTTATTTTTATAAAACAATTTTACGTTAAAAGAAGCATGTCTTCCTTATTGTTTTTATTATTAAGGAAAAAAAAAAGAAAAGAGAAATATTGAAAGATGCGTAAACTTTACGCATATTTTTGTGTTTTCTTTTCTCCGCAGCCTGCACTTTCACGTTTTTTGTGCATCATCATTCAATCGACTTGATACGGCAGTCAAGTAACTGCCGCAACAAACAATTGAATAAATTTTTGTTAGTTTTATAAATTGGGATTTTATTAGAAATAACCTTAAGGTGATTAAGGAATATAACGTCTTTTCCTGTCCGGTACGAGTTCTCATCAGTACGTGCATGACAGATCGTCAGCCAGTACATTTCGTCACAACCTTGGTTATTGTGACTATTGGAATTTGGCAAGAGTTTAGGGACTATTTTGGAAATATACAAAGTACAAACGTTGGTTATTAGAAAATTATTTAGTTTATTAATTTATTGAATTTTTTTTTAAAAACTTCTTTGTTTGATTTTTAATTGGTTTCTTGGTTAATTAAGTGTAGATCAGCATAATTTAAAAATTAATTCTAAAATTCGAAAATAGAGAAATGTTGTTTTTTAACTAAATGATAAAATTTAAGAAGAAGAACAACATTGTTTAAGAAATATGATTTTTAGTTTTTCTAAAGTAATATCAGTACTGATGTAATATAACATGTAGGGATTGATTCCATCTCAATGGACATGAAGGACAAGAAACTAACGGTGATAGGGGTCATGGATCCGGTAGATGTGGTGAGCAAATTGCGCAAATATTGGCCATTGACAACTATACTCTCAGTAGGGCCTGTAAAAGCACCTGAAAAGAAAGAGGAGCCAAAGAAGGAAGAACCCAAGCCAGCAGAGGACCCAAAGAAAGCTGAGGAAGCAAAGAAAGAGGAACCAAAGAAAGAAGAGGAGAAGAAAGAAGAAGAGAAGAAGGAAGAACCCAAGAAAGAGGAAGAAAAGAAGGAAGAAGAGAAGAAGAAAGAGACGCCGCCGCCACCAGACCCTGTCTTAGAGCTGGTTAGGGCTTACAAAGCTTACAATCCGCACCTTACCTCATATTACTATGTGCAAAGCATGGAAGAGAACCCAAATGCCTGTGCTATTTTATAAAATGGGCCACCAAATTTAAACTGAGTGTGAGATATGAATCTAATTTCCTCAGTTTTGTTAAATGGGATTGGAGTTTTGTCAAACAGTACAGCAGGAGGCAGGCATTCATATGCAGGCCACTTCGGTCCAAGAGTCAAGAAGACAGGAGCTCTTGTATATAAGACGAGGGTAATGCTTCATTGATGGTGTTTTAAAGCTTAATGATCAGAAAAATGCAGAGATCAGGGAATAAATAAGTCTTTGAATTCGGTTCGAACACTATAATTTATGTAATCTTTATGTAGTGCTTTTTTTTTTGGGGGCACAAGTTCTTTTATATATATATATATATATATATATAGCTAGCTGATCAATAACTTTTTCTTTTCTTCGTTTGAACATCTCATCTAATATGTTAAAATGAAGAGAAATGATTGATCTATAAAAAGATTTTATAAAAATAATTTTTCAAACTGATGCAAGAAAAAATTGATAGATTTTGATGTGATATATATAAATTTTATTTTTTTAACTGTAGAGTAGGTTAGACGTCTCATATCATAATATAATGTAAATTCATAAAAAAGTAAAATCTTTCTCTAAATCCATCGCATCGCTCTAAAAGGAAAAATATATCTCTTCCTCTTTTCTCGAGTGGTTTAATTAAATTCATGGCTGTGGGACGAGGAAGCTGCATAGCTAACTAGAGTACGTTCGTACGCTCACGGGTTGGAGAGTTTGTGAAGTGGGACCTGGGTCATCATCTTGAAGCTGTATTTTTTCCATATGAAAAAAAAAAAAAAAAAAAGGAAAGAGAAGAAAAGTGATGGATTTGTGGGTCTCATTGATCCGTCTCTCTCGTACATGAACTCAATGGTTATGGTCCCCTTGGAGTGATCGGTCGAGATGATCTATAGCTAGCTTGGTAATAAATCTTCTAGCTTCCCAAGGGGCTAGTGGGCGCGGCAGAAGCTAATTGGCTAGTTAGCTTATATATATGGAGCTTTCTGCCTAAAAGAATCATGCTTTGATTGATCCAAAAAACAAAAGAAAAAGGTTGTACCCACCATTCCTTTTTACCCTTTTCTCATTGGTATCTGATTAGAGTTCATGTATATCTGTAAAATTCCAAATCCCAATACATTTATATATATATTTATATATATAGAGTAATGTTATATATTATCGTAGAGTGTACAAGTACCGTATAGTTATTTTAAAAATGAGTAGAGTCCGTTGTCAAAAAATTAATTTCTTTTCATATGGGTCCAATCTTTATTTAATTTTTTTCAAAATGATTATACGGCGCTTACGCTCACGACTATTATTATCATTTCCTTTATATATATATTAATGTTTCCTTTAGAATTATAAACCAAACACTACAATATTATAAAAGTATTAATTTAATTAGCTGCTCTAATTCTTAATTGATGCAATTAGACAAGCTTCCAACCTTAATTTGGAGATCTCAGGAAGTACTGATCCACATGGATACATTTGCTGTTTTTTTGTATGCTTTCAGAATAATTAAACTGCAAATTAATGCATGTGGCTAACCGTGGCAAATGTACTGCATAATTATACTTTACTTACATGATAGCTAGATCTGTGCATCTTGTCCATACTGTAAAAGCATCATGAAATTATTCTGTTGACAAATTATATATTTAATCCAACCAAACAAACAAGGTATAAGTTAAAACAAGAACAGTACTCTTCTTGATTCTAATCCATGCTGTCATTCCCAATCACATTTTTATAAATTATATTTGATGATGTGACATATTTCAAATGGATGTCGGCTAATATAAAGATTATTTAAAATACAACATATCGATGTGTGATTGAGAATGATAATGTGCCTTTATAAATTATCGAGATTCTTATTATTTCATGTTAGCTAACATTCATGGGAAATTAACCTTGAAAGATGATAAGCTTGGAATTGCATTAATGATGGATATCTTGAGGCTTTTGAAATTTTTTTTTTTTTTTTTTTTTTTGTGAGTATTTTCAGTACATATGAGAAATGATTTTGTGCTCGTTTGGATAGTGAAACGAGATAATTTGGTTTTAGATTAGTTAAATAAAATATTGTTAGAATATTTTTAAATATTGTTTTGAGATTTGAAAAAGTTGAATTATTTATTATATTTTGTATGAAAATTTAAAAAAGTTGTATGATGAGATAAAATGAGTTAAGAGTGTTTCTGTATCCAAACGAGACTTTAATTGTATAGTTTTAGGATATAGAAGCCTGACGCATTCAATTTGAAAAAGTAGACAAATATGAGATATATATTAAAACAAAAAAAATCAACTGTTTAATAATGGTATCCATTATTTTTTAAAGAGAGTGCATATATGACTTACAAATAAGTCTATAAATAGCATTACTTAGATGTGTATGTTATATGTGTAAATATGTGTGTGTGTATATATATATATATATATATATATATATAGTTACTAAAATCTGTGGGTTTAACAGGAATGGTACTGAAGAATTTTAACTAAAAAAAAATTAAGGAATTAACTTTAAGAAGTGTCTGAATCAAAGCTGGCAGCCGTCTCTCTTTTCAGGTTTCAGCATCCTGATCAAAGACTTTTATGCTAACTTGATAATACTGATCTCCAGAAAGTATACTATCCGTCCACGTCATGGCATAGTCAGTGGGCACCGAGTACAATACTATGACATGGCAAAAGCCAATGGTGGTTAAATGATGCCAACTTTTCATCTAACTTATGTAATTAAGTCAGTTTCACATAATTAAAACCCTTTAAATTCTTTTAAATTGATGTTGGCCTTCCTTGGAAAACATTTAAAAATTAACAATAAATACTATTAATATTGGGTATAAGTTTCTAAAACAAAGAATATTCTCTTCGTTGTTGAGAAATATTTCCTTTCATCTTATTATAATTTGTTATATTTAGTCAAATAGATGTTATCGGGTTGATAAGATCTCTGTTTTGACGAAATTATATATCGATGTCTATTGTCTACCTGTTTTTTAACTTTAAGTTTTAGAACAGAAAATAGTTCAACACGTAGAGCAGAAGTGTCATGTTAATTATGGTGGAAAATCTCAATCAGAGATGTCACCATTTGAATATACGTACAACCAAGAAGCACGAGTGTTTTTTTCATATTATAGACGATCGATTACTTGTCCACAAAGGATAATGTCCGGGATATTACTATAAGAAAACTATTTATTTATTGTCAGTTATTATTTCCTGTCAAAATGATTATTTTTTATTATAATAAATTTATTCTCGTTACAAATAGTTATTTTCATCATAAATAACTCGTTATAAATGTTCAATTTTTTACAATTAATTATTTTTATCCAATGAGACACCAAGACACAATAAAATCCTTTGTAAATAATTTGTTATAAATGCTATATAAAGATGTGTAAATTCTTTATAAAAAATAAAGCAGTCTACCATTAAAATTTTCTTTATATATATATATATATTTTTTTTACGCTGGCTTCATATTTGTTCGTCTTTTTTCAAATGCACAGGTTAAAATGTACAAATTCTTTCCCTTGCGAATTTTCTCATTAGAAACAAATTGCTTGAAGCCAAAATTAGAAGCAAACTGCAGGCCGGGCTGGCATGCAGTAGATGGGGTCTACATGAATAAAAGGACATTTTAAATAGTTTTTGCTAAGACACTATTTTTAGGAGTAAAAATAAATGGGTGCATGCGTTTCGGGAACTCCAAGCATAAGGAAGTGCCTCTATTTAATTTTTTATTTTTAAAAATTGTTTACATGCATGCTTTTTGCTAACAAGTTTCCACATTTGTAAATGTTACTAAATAGTATTGAGAAATACTACAATTATAAAGATATTTTATAAAAATAAATTTATAAATTAACGTAATTTTATTTGATTCGTTAGATCTATTTTATAATAAAATCAATTTTATAATCTGACATAACACATCAAATCATGTCAGTTGATTTAAATATTTTACTTAATGTATTGATCAATGTTTTTGTACTTAGTCACTTTAGTTCAGTTCTAACTAGACTTAGTTCCAACTTGTATTTCATATGTAACCAAATGTAAATATTTTTGCTGAGCTGTAACATTATATATATACCCTTGTATTTCTGTTGAGGTAATAATATCAGAAAATATTTTTTCTCCCTGTTGTTCTCTTAATATGGCATCAAATTTCTGAAACCTTCTACACGTTTCTATTCTTCCCCATGGCGTCGATGCACTCTTCTCCTTCGATGGAAGAATCTGCTAGCCATTTCTTTCTTCATCTAGGCGATAGTCTTGGCATCGTTCTCGTCACCCAGACCCTCATTGGTGACAACTACCATACTTGGTAGTGCTACTCGCCCCCTAGGGGCGGGGTAGCACCCACCTCACCCCCCCGCCCCCTCATGGGCGGGGGATACGATTTTCTCCCCGTCCCCCGTCCCCGGAGTGTAGAGGCGGGGTATCGCGTCCCGAATAATGGGCTGTGGGTGGAGGGGGTCAATCCGTTCGCTCATCGCCCTCTACTAGGCCTTTGGCCTAGAAACTGCTGAAATGGGCGTAAAATGACCCAAAAGATTTTTCTTTTAGGCCCAGAAACAGCTTCTGGGCCATTTTGGGCTCATAAAGTTAGAATTAAAAAAAAAAAAAAAGATAAAAAACGAGATTAAAAAAAAAGTTACATGAATAAAAATAATATATACATGATACAAATTTACTAATTTAGAGCAAATGAAGTACTACTACAGACTACTAGTCTACTACTTAATAAATTAATAATAATAACTAAGCTATTACAAAGTTGAAAGGCTAAACAATTACAAAATTATAAATATAAAAGTGTCCAAAGGACATTGTATCAACATTACAATTCGTTGAATATATAATACGTACATATGATTTAATATTCTAAGAATCTAAAGATAGAGCTGCTTGAGTTTTAAACTATGACATTTGGGGCTGTCCGGACATGTAGTCTTTTTATTAACAATTTAACTCATTCAGATTTGAGACTTGAGTACATATTCATATTGCAGTGGAGGTAGACGTCGTCTGAGTCGTCTCATGTATTGTTACAACAATGAATACTAAAATTAATACCGATGAAATCGAAATGAATATAAATAAATCAAAATAATAAAATAAAAACAACTATTATTAGGTGGTCCAGATCCAGACTGATCACCACCCTCCTCCTCGTCGGTCTCTTTAAAATCTAAAACATTCAGAACATAAATATCATTTCTCATCGTCCAACTTTGTGTTCATATCAATGCCTCCATAGTTGTAGGAGAAAATGAACTATGGAAAGGATCGAATATGCGCCCTCTTATACTAAAGGCTGACTCTAAGGCAACGGTGCTAATATGAATGACTAAAATACAGCGAGCTATCTCTGAAAGGACGTGATATTTCTTTGTTTCCGCCTTCCACCATCCTAATATATCGAAACCCATCATCATCTTGAATAAGATCTCCTAACAAATAATTGTCTAACTTTGAAACCATCTCCCTAGATTGATGGACTAGTGTGAGATTCTGTGCGAGGGTTTAACTCCACGCCAATCTACGCTTATTTGTTGGCTTAGTGTTTGGAGGAGGCGTTAGGATAGGTGTAGGTGTGGTAAATGCAGTACCACCCTTAATTGCATTAAACTCATTATATAATTTAGCAAGGGTGTCTCGGGCCATATCACTAATAAGATCAACCCATGCCTGATCGTGAGCAAGTTCCAAATCATATTAGTTGTCTGAAATTTTCAGACGGAGATCAAGAATAACAGCCATATATAACAAAATATTTGGTCTACTCAAATCCCCTCAATACTTGTCATATTTAAATCTCATGGTCAATGTCATCCCTCTCATCCTTATATTAGAACCCCTGCGCATGTCGTCTAATTCTTCTTTCACCCTACATATTTGTTGACAAAACTCATGGGATGTAGGGTGTAAAGAACCAGATAATTTCAATGTGATATCGTAAAAAAGTCTGAGAAAATTAACAAAAGTAGAAACTACATCCCAATCATCATCATTAGGCTTTCCTAATCCCCCATGCTCATCAAAGTATTTGATATATTGAATGTGTTCATTATCCAATAATTGAAAGGCTACCTTATATTCTTGGGCTGTCTCCAACATCAAGAAGGTTGAGTTCCATCTGGTACGAACATCAATACAAATACCCTTCTTCGATGTTATGCCCACAGTCTTCGCGGCAACCTTGAATTTCTTCAATTTAAAATGAGAAGATCTCACAAATTTCACAGTCATTCTAACTCGTGCAACCAAGTCATCAACATCTTTCAACCCCTCAGTCACAATTATATTTAAGATATGTAAAGCACATCTAACATGTAAATATTCACCACCCAAGAATGTTTTATTTGTCTCTTTAAGATAAGTTTTCAGATATCCCAAGGCGACATTATTAGACAAGGCATTATCAACTGAAACTGTCAAAATTCGTGCCAACCCTCACTCATTTATTGCTACCTCCAAGGCCTTCCCAATTGTCTCACCCTTGTGATACATTATTTGATAAAACTTAATAATTTTTTTGTGAAGAATCTAATCAGAATTAACAAAATGAACCGTCAAAGATATTTAATTCATATTTTGGACAGAAGTTCAAGTATCAGTAATGAGGAAAACCATCAAACTTACAGTTGGCCTCTCAAAACATCTTTATCTTTTCAATACATTTTTTTAATATCCTTTGCCATAGTGTGATGAGAAGAAAGCGTAAATCTAGGTTCCAATTCTTGGAACCCTCTCCCTTCCACAAATTGAAAAGGTAGCTCGTCTATGATAACCATACGAGCTAACTTACTTCTACATTTATCGGGATTATACTTCGTATACCCCTTTAACGTTGGACCCATACTAACCCATCCGCCATTTTTTTTAGTCCAATATCTAGTCTAGATTGACTCTTATCCAGTAAGGATATTAATATTGGACTCTTCTTGTATTGTTCATCTAAATGAACATTTAATTGGGATGTACCATGTTTCCTATAGTGACATCCATATATTTTTTCACAGTAATTACATTTAGCTTGGGATTTATTGGGATCACCATCCTCTAGTTTGGTAAAGTGAGACCAAATTATGGAAACAAGTTTCTTGCATTGTGTCAGTGTGGGCTTGGGAGCGGGGCAAGGTGTACTCCCAAGGATTAGAGTAGGCTCAGTAGGGCTAGGTTCTGAAGCAATGGAATTGGTAGGGGTATAAGAGCTATCACTGAAATCTCTTCGAGAAGACATTCTGATTTTGTAACACAATAAAAAAATTATAAAATCAAACAACACAATTTAGGGTTTTGGATTGGAACCCTAAATGATCGAAACCCCTAAATCAATTTATTTAGGGTTTCGGATTTGGTCCCTAATTCGTTTATTTTCAGAAAACATCTCAATTCATTTCATCTAATCATTACAACTTTTCTAAATTTCAATATAAAATAAAATAAACAATTCAATTTTTTCAAATCTCAAAATAAAAATAATATTAAAAAAATATATTCTAACAATTCCAATATAAGCTGTTGAGGGTGGGCCTCCTGATGATGGCATTGTACGCCATCAGAGTCTTCACTACCAGGAAGTTGACCATAACAGAAGCTGTGCAGGGCTACTCCTCATAAGGACATATAGAGTGATGGTTCCCATCGGCTGGACAATGCTTCTGGAGAAGCCTTTGAAGGGCGTGGGGGCGGGCATCAATTGGGCGGTCTCAATACCCATCTTGACGAAGGCTCCCCAGAACAGGATGTCCGCAGAACTCCCATTATCGATGATGATTCTGTAGGTGGTGAAGTGGCGACAAGCATAGTGACCACTAGGGCGTCGTCATGGGGGTATATGACTCCTTCTTCATCGGCCTCCGTGAACAAGATTATCAGAGTAGGGTCACCCCTCCGTTGTTTAGTGGGGTGATACTCAGCCGAGTATATCTCGTGGTATCGAGCCTGTCTGGTGTGTGATTTCCTACTTGATGAGGTAACACCCTCGCCTACGAATTCTCTAGCTATTGTTTAGATTTCTCCAAGGGGGTTCCAGCCTTGGTCGCGAACGAGGGTAACCTGACGGTGGTTCTCTTATCGCCAGTTGCCGTTGAGGGTTGTTCGCCCATCTATTCCGTTCACCTCCATCCCGACTCCTTCCTTTTGATCTTTCCATTCTCTCTCTCACTCATGCCTCCTAGCTGGAGAGTTGCGTCACTTTTGTTGTTTTGCATATTCCTTCCTTCTTCCTGGGGAGAAGCAATATTTGGTATTGTGTGAGGTGGACTGATGGTACGTGCAGTAGTGGTGCATTGTCCTCGGTCATCTCCCTTTTGAATGGCGAACGTGGGTCAGTTGTACCGTAGTCCAGATCCTTTTGCCGGGAGTTCCTCTCATTTCTTCTCTTGAGCCCTTCGCTTCAGGGTCAGTGGAAATATCCTATAAGCTATTTCTTCGGGGAAGCCATGCAGTGTTGTGTGAGCCCTGAAAGTTTCCAAGTGCTCGAGGGGGTCCCTTCCTCCGCCATACATCTCCATAGTGGCTACTCTAAACTCGGTGACGAAGGCACCGCCATTACTTTTTCAGTATAGGGTAGACCCGTGCTCATGAGCAGTTGGTCCACTGTTGACGACGTTCCTATTTTCCTTGCTATTTCATTGTATTTTCCTTTGAGGTTGTGAAGCTTGTCTTGCATATTTTTCTACTCCTTGTCCTTCTTGAGTCTTGCACGCAATCCTACGTGCTCAGTGTCGCTGGATCCGCCCCGCCGTCTTGCTGACATTGAGGTCTTTTGAGTTCCTTGTTCTCTTTGCGGAGTGTCTATACTTCACCAATTAGTTTCGTTATCCACTCCTCCATGGTTTTCAACTTTCTTTCTATGGCGTCTCTCATGTCTCTCTTGAGTTGTTCGGAATGGGTTGGCATGAGAATGACACGCAAGATCTATTACGATCCCATAGATGGCGCTACTATTAACGTCAGGTTTCACACACTTTTGGGCCAAGTTTCGACAACTTAGGTCTTCGAAACATGACTATGCACGAGGTTGAAAAGACTATAGCTTTGGGAGGGTGGCCTTCGGGTTGGGTAATCTTCGATGTCAAAGTTAGTAAATATTCTTGGAGGGTAGCAAATAAGTAAGTTAGTCTAGGGAACAGAGAGAGGATATTTGCGTACCTGGAATTGGCTATTTATATTATAGGTTAGAGGAGCATATCTTACCTATTTCCATGAAGTCTATGTTCTCGTACTGTTCTTTTTGTCAGAGTCTTTAAATGTAGTATGGCTCTGTGACAACCTCAATAATGTGGCGTGCTGTCCAAGTGGTGGAACCATTATTGCAGCATGGTCATCCAACCTCCTCCTCCCAGTCTGCCATCCCTCTGGTCCGTTCATGCCTTCTCTATTAGTAGATCGATGACTCCACGTTTATCATGTCTGTTGTGTGGACGGACACTCGAGGACTAGATACTACTTGAGAGGTCCTCAGATCGATGAGTCTTGTCTCCTGCAGCACCATCCCTCTTACAGTTTATGTATAGAGGAGCTTTCTCGTGGGCTGAGTTAGTGACTTTCTACTTCGGGCCGGATTTGATAGGGCATCTTGGGCATTGTGGGGAAAATTTCCTCCTCTTACAATGAGGTAATATTATCAAAAAGTATTTTTTCTCCTTATTTTTTTAAAAAAATTTGAATTTATTTTTATAAAATTTATTTGTAATTAAAGTGAACTTTTGGTAGGTAAGACTTTTGAAAGAGGAGTTTACTAGTTTTTTTTTATTGTACTTTTTCTTTTCAAATTTTAAATAAACTCTGTTCATATAAAATTATTCTGTTGGCATTCTCAACTTTAAAACTTGGTCAATTTGAGTTGTAATAAAGTTAGGAAGAGTTTGTGATATATATTAAAAAAAAAGTTAGGAAGAATTTTGATGAAAATAGAACTAAAAATGCAGAGTTCGCTAGACATATAGGAGATCCACATATTTGAGGGAATTCTCAAGATGTCACACCCAGTCAAGCACGTTATACATAAATTTCTTATGACATAACGCGTGCCAAATTCTTGCTCTCGTAAAAATTGGTGTATTGTTTTTTTTTTTTTTTGCGGTGGAATGCAATATATAATTATGGATTGTGTAAGTATTGTATAATTATTTTGATAAATTATGAGTTATATTATTGAAAAATTAATTTTTTTCATATAAATTTCATATTTACTTATTCTTTTAAAAAATATTACGAGACACTTACACAATCTACGAAAATAAATATTATTTCTCTTACGCGAGACAGTTATCAAAACTTTAGTTCTCGAGCGAGTACGCACCATGGAATATTTTGCGAGACTGGAACTAATTAAACCTTCGGCTCGAGCGAATGTGTCTAGGCTCCTAAGAGGATTTTGATCAAAGCCTGTAACCAGTATAATTTAATCGTTATGGACAAATTTTCATAATCTTTATATACTTAGAGAGAGAAAACCTTCGTACTTCATGTGATTGTACAGTCCTTCCAACACAAAAAGTTTGTCTTTTTATTCATAAGTCACCATATCATGTTATTTTAACTTTCCTTTGACTGGGCTTTTGCTGTAGTTCCACATAATATATTAACAGGCGTGTTCGTTCCAGAATCATGATATATATTTTTCCACTCATCATCCCACACTATACTATATATATAATTTTAATTTTAAATTTTTTATTTTATTCAACCTGATAAACTAATTGAATTGTTTTGCACCACTGTTATGAAAAAAAAAAAAAAAAAAATTAAAAGAAATGTGGTATGTATTGTGTAGAATGCTAAGTAAAATTATTCAATATTTATATAGAAAATGTTAAATTTCTCAAACTGCTATGGATTAATCGATCAGATTGATGAGTGGGTCACTCTTCAAAAGAATTTTTGGGTGGTGTTTCATGAATATATATATTGCACTCGGGAGGGATAATCACACGTACACGGGCCTCCACGTAGATAAATGAAACGCTGTGTTTCATTTGCAAATTCCCTTCCCCGCGTTTCAACTTGTCACATGCAAGCAGATTCCCTTCCCTTCGACGCAGGCACAAAGCACATTGCAAAAGAGATCTCTCTGCTTCCATCTCTCTGCATTCATTTTTACAGGTAAAGAATGTATCCACGACTTCGTCTTCCCCAAGCCCCCGTCGTGAGATTCTCCTTCTTGCTTCTCTTTAAATAGGGACACATCTTCCTTCATATCATACACCTCTTTTGGACTTCTCTGTCTCGTATGTTTTTAAAAAACATCTCATTTCATCATTATACTTTTTCAAATTTTAATATAAAATAAAATAAATAATTTAATATTTTTAAATCTCAAAATAAAAATAATATTAAAAAATATATTAATATTTTATTTAACTTTTTAACTTTAATCTCAATTCATCTCATCTTATCTTATCAAACAAAACGAGGCCTTACAGCCAGCACCCATGGTGTTGATGAATATCTTAATGTTCTTATACTGCGCTCAATTTGAGTAAAATTATGGTGGCAATTGGTCTGATTCAAGTGAATTGGTTCTGGCATTTCCCCTTTGAGTATTAGAACGAGCCCATCAGCTCGACTATGTTGGAAAGACGAGGATATCTCATAGGTTGCCTTTTTCAGTTCAAATGGGGATATCGCAGACACTTCAACCATGACTCAAACAACCATTCGAATGTATTTGCGTCCTCATTGGATATCAATCCACACCCAAATAAAATTGACTGCCCATGGTGGTTCACACCCACAAACGGTGCAAAAGGCATCTTATACACATTAGTAAGATATGTTGTGTCAAATGTAATGACATCCCCAAATGATTCATACGCAGCTCTACTGCGGGCATCTGCCCAAAACACATTATTTAACCGCATGTCATTGTCAACGTCTATCTTATAAAAAAAATCCGGATTTCTTTTCTGCATATCTTGGAAATAGTTACATAGAGCTGTAGAACCTCCAACCCCGAGGCGAAGTTGTCTAGCTTTGTCAATGTAGTTTCGACACTCCTTCTCCCCGAATGGCACATTCTCGTACCCCCCCGCCTCAACAACCACAGCTTTGAAATTCTTGGACAGCCTTATTCCTGCCTCATCATTTATTTCGAGTCTCTTAGCCACACGAGCATCAACCTTCTTAAAGCATCTGAAATGCCTTGCCTTTCTCGGACTACAAACGTGAGTGTGATCCAAGATCACTTTAGATAGGGTATATCCACCTTCATTATTCAATACCGCGTTAATCCTAGCCATACACCCTATCTTCTCTGTCTGTCTTGGTTTCATAATATTGGCAGCCTTACTCTTTGATGTGCCTCCTCGAACACATGCCAAGCAAATCCATCTGACATTCCCATCGTCATCTTGTCTAGAATTCCTTTTACACACTCCGAAGCCCTTCTGCTTACCATATTTCATATAGTACGACCAAACTTCTTCTACAGATGAAAAGTTCATTCCAACTGTAGGTTGTTCAATAGTTTCATCACATTCAATGTTTGTATCAATTTCTACCTCATCACACTCATGATCTGAATGTTCTGTCTCGGCATCCATTGTATAACAGTTTGAATTGCCTACAATGATATAAAAATATATGAATTAAAAACATACCACTACTGTCAAGACAAGCAAATATAGTTTCATAATAGAACATCAATTAGTAGTGTCAGAAATCAACTTCTTATATAAACCATAAAAGAAATCAACTAGAAATTCTAGGAGTTACAAATTTCCAGAGAAAAAAATCCATATCTAAAGTACAATCTACTTTCAAAAAATCGAAAGCAGTCTGTCCAATTTTTGTATATAGTTTACAAGTCACTTTGTGTTGGCATGAATCAATTTGAATCAACTGATAGTAATATATACATGTGTGTGTGTGTGTGGAACACCCTGACTTCCAAGACTCTACACAATGTATGCAAAATATATAACACGGTGATATATAATAAATGAAGCTTCCTGTGTCAAAGAATGAGGTTCTGATAAGATACCAAAATCAAATAAAAAAGACCACTCAGCATGATTTTAAAACAAATATGGTATCATTAATCACTACAAAAAAAGAAAGCCACAAAAATAAGCTTAAAGACAAGGGCGAATAAATATGTTAGAATCAGGAAGTGTTTGAAGTTATACCCTCATACTAGATAATTTGAAATTGCTTGGAGGTGGATTTTAAGTTCTCTCAAATAATCTTCTTCAAAATTGACTCATCCAAACATTATTGATGTTGATATAAGGCAAACTTACACTTGTTCATTCAACTTAGTATTTAGAACAGAGTTATCTAACTAACTGGGATAGATACATTAATCAACTATGGGAATATTGAACTATATATATAAATAAAAAACTAATGCAGACATATGAAATTAAAGGGCAAACAATTCAAAAGGTTGTAGGAAAACCTTGGGACAGTTTCAAGTATAGTATGTGTATTGGTGGAGGAAGAAGTTTCGGTTGTAAGATGGCTGTCGATACCATACCAGAAGCACAACATTAAAATTAATTTAATGGTTGGAGGTAGTGCGGTCCCTGCACTGAGTATTCCTATTCCTTCCCCCTTATGTGATGTCAGTTTCTAGAGAGACCCAACAAATTAATCAAACAAAATTCTTTCTTCACATTCGCTTACCAAACAAATGCATAAAGCCAAAATTCCAAATGCAGCCAAAATGTCTCTCTCTCTCTGAGTGCTAAAGTCACACACATATATATATTTATATCATTGATGAAAGGGATTTTTCCTTGTTATTAAATTTTGTTTGCAGGGGTCAAAGTAAAGGCTTTTTTAATGTCTGCGAGCTCATTGTTCTAAAGGTTTTACATGCTTCTACTTTTTGTTTTAATTTGCTGGAGTCAATCTACCATTGCCAACTTGCTAATTAGCTAAGAGAAATAAAAGCTGTGGCCATGGCTGAATGCCCTCTCAGTTAATCACAAAGCCCAAACAAAGAAAAAA
>QEOT01006465.1:84562-102252 GCA_003123785.1 Pterocarya stenoptera
TAGTATGTATTGTGTAGAATGCTAAGTAAAATTATTCAATATTTATATAGAAAATGTTAAATTTCTCAAACTGCTATGGATTAATCGATCAGATTGATGAGTGGGTCACTGTTCAAAAGAATTTTTGGGTGGTGTTTCATGAATATATATATATATATATATATTTATAGAAAAAGTTTTTTTTCACTCGGGAGGGGTAACCCCACGTACACGGGCCTCCACGTAGATAAATGAAACGCTGCGTTTCATTTGCAAATTCCCTTCCCCGCGTTTCAACTTGTCACATGCAAGCAGATTACCTTCCCTTCGACGTAGACACAAAGCACATTGCAAAAGAGATCTCTCTGCTTCCATCTCTCTGCATTCATTTTTACAGGTAAAGAATGTACCCACGACTTCGTCTTCCCCAAGCCCTCGTCGTGAGATTCTCCTTCTTGCTTCTCTTTAAATAGGGACACATCTTCCTTCATATCATACACCTCATTGGGACTTCTCTTACAGCCAGCACCCATGGTCTTGATGAATATCTTAATGTTCTTATACTGCGCTCAATTTGAGTAAAATTATGGTGGCAACTGGTCTGATTCAAGTGAATTGGTTCTGGCATTTCCCCTGTTATTGAGTATTAGAACGACCCCATCAGCTCGACTATGTTGGAAAGACGAGGATATCTCATAGGTTGCCTTTTTCAGTTCAAATGGGGACAGACCCAGTTTTGGATGAACCCAAACAGTCCTTAAGTCAACGAATTGGTCTGCAAATGAGACTCTAGTGTGACTCCATAGTATAAACCTTAGCTTTTGTTTGAAACCACATTTCTTATTCATTATTCTTCTAGAAACCCATGGACAATAGATAATTTGTTGGTTCTGACTACTAAGCCCCAAACTCACCATTTTAGTTGTTGCTATCTTTTTGCTATTATTCCTTAAAACTTATTGTTTTAGAAAGTGTCCAAAACTTGAGGAAACATGCAGTTTGGTTCTATACAACGATGCTGCCCACGATAACCACCTTCATCAGCTACCCAACGAATCAGACCTCTTTGGCTACCCACAACGACGACCACCAGTTGGGGCAGATTGAGTAGCTTTCTTTGACTGGCTACCCACAACGACGCCAACGACGACGATAGATTCAGTGGCTTTCTTTGCCTTGGATTTTCTGGATTTGGCTGGGTTTGTTTTCCTGGAAGGTACACGGGATTTTCAATTCAGCAGTACTAGGGACACCGCAATAAAAAAAATCACATCTTTATTAAAAATTATTTTCTTAATCAAAAAATAAAAATAATAAAAAAATCCAAGCGGGATTGAGAGCGGGGAAGTATCATTTTCCTTTCCAATTTGTCTGGATTTGCGATTCCAAATTTCCAATACACATTTCTCTCTCATTTTGGGTTTTTCTTTCTCTTTTAATAATACCACGTCAGCCGACTCCCCGTGTACCTGTAGAATAACTGATATATATACCAAAAGACGCTGCTACATCCACCAAGGTTTTCTACCGAAAGTACATTTTACATTTATTTTATTTACTTTTTGAACAAGTATTTTTAAAAAAAATTTAAACATTTAAAAAAAAATTATTGTGACTTATTAAAAACTACTTTCGTAATTATTAAATAAAAAAAAATACAATTGGGTAGAAAGTCCATGTAAATATCCTCGTGCCTTTATTATTTTTCATATCTATAGTGGTTTTAATTGAATTATTTTTTTAATAGAAAGCACTATGGCTACTAGCTAGGTCGCTCCAGGTCAAAAAATAGCACTTGAATTCCCCCACAACCTCAAAAACCTGTCGGAGCGACGAAGCCTGCACACTAGTGCACAGCCCTGTGACCTTATTACTTTTTCTGCAATATATACGAACGTAATCAATTGAATGAATGGTGTAGTCAAAGCTTATTTAACAGATCACCATCACTATTAATGACTGCAATTCCCGATAGAAGTTAAAACATGTCAATCTCTACACAACGCAAAGAGACAGGAGATTTTTCATACCAACAACAAAAGGATGGGTCTTTAAACATCGTACAAATTAGGTCGGTTTGTTTGCTGAGAAAAATTGGAGGAGGAAATGATATCCATGCATGCAGGTGGGTCAGGTATGGTCGATCTGTCATTCCTTGGCTTAGCTGGATTTTAGCGCAGTACTGTACGTGCATGCATACATATATAAAACCATCTCATAAAGAAACAACCATGCATACATCACGCCAAGTATCGCCAACTGCATGCATGATCACACAGCTGTATCCTCGCCTAGCTCCCACATCAATTTGTTAATAAATGGTGACCACTTTGACAATGATATATATGGCATTTTTCTTGCACGCACACATTCAATTGCCAGACCGAAAACAAAAAGAAAATAAAATTATAGATTTCTTCAAACTTTTTATGTTTGTGTTTTTAATTTTTTTAATAAATAACGTGGCACCAGAATGTGGTGCCACTTCATTAAATAATCAACTAATATAAACATGCCACTTCATTAAATAATTACATGATCAACAACGTAGTCCAAATAAATATAGTGCATGAGAAGTGCTAGATTCAAAGAGATTTGATGTACTACAACAAATCACATCAATTTATACAAACTCATACATAAATCTTTCCTTGAGCATTTTGGATTAATATAAGATTTGCTATTGAATAGTGTACTATGATCGACATCAATATCTCCATGCAATATTGGGTCGTGGATGATGAGTTGGAGCCTTCTCAAATTGAGTCATACATATACAGTGAGGAAGCAATATTTAAGCATATAATTGGCGTGCCCATTAACTGTATTCATGATATTAATTCATTAATTTCCAAGCTGCTAGCTCAGCTTGCTGTAATGGCGGCCTCCTCATTGGATGTCATACTTCATCTAATAATTAATTAATTAATGCGTTATCTGTGTAATTATAATAGAAAAATGCTACTCTTACCATTTGTTTCTACCTCTAGTCTTTACTGTTGCAATTTTTTTTTATTTTATTTATTTTTTACAAAATGATTAAGTAAGTATTTTCTTAATAATATTATGAATTTTTTTTTAAAAAAATTAAATGTATTAAAAAATGCATGTAAAAAAATATAAAAAAATAAACAAATCTCAAAACCACTAGCGGGAGGTCTCAATTGTGAGAGTAGCACCGCTCATTATAATATCCTCAAAGATGATGATGATGATGTTATTAGCTTTATTATTAAGAGTTAGTCTACATACAGTCTCCATTTGCTCATACAAGTCCATGTAGTTATATTTAAAAAAAATTAAAATTACAATAATATACTTTTTAAAATGATATCTTTTTCTCTTTTATCCTCATTTATCAATGAGACTATACATGCAGAGTCTCCCAGTACTTAGGACTGTAAAAAATATCTTTATTGTTAATAAAATTAATCAATTTAGCATCACTAATTCAACTTCTTAATCTTTGATTTTCCGAACAAACCCATTAATTAGTTAAAGTGGGGATAATTGCCAGTTCTATTCCTACGTCTCGATCATGAG
The DNA here is from genome assembly GCA_003123785.1 of Pterocarya stenoptera. Taxonomy (NCBI): domain Eukaryota; kingdom Viridiplantae; phylum Streptophyta; class Magnoliopsida; order Fagales; family Juglandaceae; genus Pterocarya; species Pterocarya stenoptera. Next base: position 88,085 of record QEOT01006465.1, read on the forward strand.
CACTACTGGAATAATTAGTCATATTCGATCATGTCTAATATTATAATATACATTTATAGACTACAGGATCAGGAAGATCATAAATATTTTTTAATCATGCATGGAAAATATTTATAATTTTAAAAATGATTTATACAGTTTTAGAATATATATGTAAGTTCTGTGCACTCTATATATATATTTTTTGTTTTTTAAAAGAAAGATAAATGTGAGACTCACATATATATATAAATATATATATTTTAATGGTGGACTTCAATATTATTTTTTTAAGAAAGAGCGCAGAATTTGCAAACTCTAAAACTATATTTAATATATATTAATATAGACTACAGGACCAGGAAGATCATAAATATTTTTAATTATGCATGGAAAGTATTTATAATTTTGAAAATGATTTATACAGTTTTAGAATATATATGTAAATTCTGTGCACTCTATATATATATTTTTAAAAAAAGATAAATGTGAGACCCACATATATATATAAATATATATATTTTAATGGTGGACTCCAATATTATTTTTTAAAAAAAGAGCGCGGAACTTGCAAACTCTAAAACTGTATTTAATATATATTATTTATTTATTTTTGAAGCAATTTATATATAGAAATTGAGTAATATTGAACTTCACAAATTATTACATTAAATATATAATAGCTTCCTTATGTTACATTAAACAACTTTCAGTACATGACCAAATTACCCTTTCATGATAAACGAAACATAATCATGTTATTATGTCCCATGAAAAACTTACAGCACCCACGAACATGTGGGAAAAAATAGTTACTCCTAAAATCTGGAATCAAACAAGTTTAGTGCTCTTCCCCTGCGCCTTATTATTTCCCTCTTTTTCTTGACGTACAAATGCATGGATTCTCTGGAGTGCGACTTCCACCGTCTCATCGTCCATGTTTGCGAAGCAGACCCTAAACCAACCTGGTTCTGAGCAATGGAACGAAGATCCTGGGGAGACATTGACCTTCACCTTGTTGATGATTACGCGCCACAGCACTATCTCAGCCTCAAGTGTTTGTTCTTTGAGAAGCCTACGCAAATCCATCCAAATAAAAAGGCCAGCATTGCTTTTCAAGCAAGTAATCCCTGCTTTCGCAAGTCCTTTGGTGAAGATGTTATGCCTCTTCGCTAGCCTCTTCGAACTCTGCTCCAGATAGTTCTCGACAAATTCCTCGTCAGACAGCATTGCCGCAAGCAGATGTTGAGTTTGGGAGGAAACCAATCCGAAGCTCGACATTTTGCGGCCACAGCTCACGACAGCATCATTGTAAGAGTAAACTATGCCAACCCTAAAGCCAGGAAGACCCATGTCCTTGGACAAGCTATAAACGATGTGAATGAGATCAGGGTTGCAGTACTCCATCTCTTGCATGATCTCGGAAATGCTTACGAAGTTTGGAGTGCTGAAGACAGTGGCTGCATAGATTTCGGCGCAAACTAGGTGGATGTTCTTTTCATTAACGAAGCTTACTAGGCTTTTTAGTGTCTCTATGTCTAGAACAGTACCCAAAGGATTTGATGGGTTTGCAATGAGCAAGCCTCTTATGTTGATGTTGTCTTCTTGGGCCTTTTCATATGCTGCTTCTAATGCTGCTTTTGTTATTAGGAAACCATTGGAGCTGTCACAGTGAACAGGAACTATCTGCAAACCAGTTCTCCACCCCATGTCAAGATCAAATCTGCATGCAAGCAAATCCAGAATTTTATGAGTAAAGTCGATTTTAGCGATATCATTATGATTTTATCCCTTCACGAAAAAAGCCATTTTTATTTTTTCGTCAAATTTCAATTTATGAAATTTTGTAAGTAAATCCATTCAATTTAAAACATGAATAAAGATATATACAGTTGTGGAGTGCGTAAATGTTGCACAATCATTTTGAAAAAGATGTTTCACTATTAAAAAATTAATTTTTTTATGTAAGTCCCATATTTACTCATTTTTTCTCAAAAAATTGCACATTTCACAATTGTAAATATCATTTCTTTTACAACAAAGTCACAAAACTTATTGACATTCTAAAGCCATCTAGATCTAATTCTCGTTTGCTTTTAGAAAACATCTCATCTCATCTCAATTTCATTATTACACTTTCTTAAATTCTAATATTACAAAATAAAATAAATAATTTAACTTTTTCAAATCCATCTCATCTTATTTCATCTAATCATTACAACTTTTCTAAATTTCAATACAAAATAAAATAAACAATTCAACTTTTTCAAATTCTAAAATAAAAATAATATTAAAAAATATATTCTAACAATACTTTTTTTTTTTAACTTTTTAATTTTAATCTCAACTCATTTCATCTTTCGAAAATAAACGAGGAGTGGTTATACCATATATAGATAAAGAGAATTATTATTACGTACGTCTACACATGAAATGTTTTACAAACGCTAAGTTATATACTAAGTTTGTTTATAATTTTTGGCTCAACAAAAAGTTAATTAAAAAATTCAACTCAAAAGAAAACTGACTAAAACTTCAGCGTGTAGTCTTTCAGTGCAGGCCATTGGATTAAGGTCATTTTACAAATGTCAACAATCAAGATATTAATTAGATCATTTTGTCTGTAAGCCAGCAATTGGTAGTTTAGATTCAAAGATGAGTTGAAATGATTTGTGAATAGTAGAATAAAATATTGTTAGAATATTATTTTTTCATATTATTATTGTTTTGAGATTTAAAAAAATTGAATTATTTATTATATTTTATGTGAGAATTTTAAAAAATTATAATAATAAGATAAGATGAGTTGAAGTGAATTTTGAATTCAAACGAAACTTCAGCCACCTCGACTTGCCATCCACGCTAGTAGTAATTGTGGTCCAAGACTCCAAGTCATGTACTGGGTGATCAGCATTGAGACTAAAAAACATTAACAGGCATAACTTCAAAGTTGTGGAATTTTCAAACGGGGCCTATGATCAGTATCGTTACCCTGGATAATAGGGAGAGGGTACAAGAAAAGCATCTCCAGGATCTGCTAAACAGAACGTGATTAGTTCATTTGCTCCTGTTGCTCCACCACTCATGACAATGCGGTCTGGATCAAACTTGACCCGACCACCTCTTACTCTCCCCATAAAGCTCGCCACAGCCTGAAAAAAAAAATAAAACACATCGGCCGGTTCTCAAAAAAATGCCATTATTACGTCTAGATTTCTGATCTATTTCTATACTTTTTCCATCATGTATGTCTATGATTCTCGTTTTTTCATAAGCCATCGAAATATGATTGATTGATTCTATCAAATGTAAGAATAAGTTTATATATATTTACTTGTCTAAACTCCGGCAAGCCATGATAATCCTGAAATATGGCAATATTCTTGAACTCATTGACTCCTTCAGCTGTGCAAATGGAAGCCTTGGGATTTTTCCTGATCCAGTCTTCACTCAAATCATGAGAGCAAAGCTGAAGCAATATTATTATAAAGTTAGAAAAAAGCATTGATCAGTTTGTATTGTTAACGTGATATTGTAGTACTGCTACTATATATCAAGTGATCGAGATAGTAACATTAATATATAAACATATATAATAAATTTCGATCTCCAACAAACCTGATTTTCTGCAAGACCCATTTGAATAACTCCATCGCGGTTTTTGGTAGGATGATAAGGGTTCATATCATAGGCCTTCCATCCATCGAAGTATGGAGAATTCTCCCCATGGCGGTCATTTGTTGCAATCTTACTCAACACCACCATTTTGCAATGTTGTTGATCCTAAAGCTGATGAAAACAAAATTAAGGAGGCTAGCTTGGGAAACAAGAATAATGTGGGAATTTCTAAAGTAGGTAGATCAGGAGGAGTTGAAATATCTCATGTTTAGCTGTCAAGAATGGGTGCAGGTGAGAAACAAAGGGAGGGAATGTTTGAATTTATAGGAGAGCCAGGGTGGAAAGATATCAGAGAATTCCTATTGCAAAGTTCAAAACTACTTCAAATGCTACAGTAAAAGCTCATGAAACGTACGGCGCCAGTGTCAGGCCCGATACATAGTTTAGATAAAATGAGATGAGATGTTTTGAATATTAATTGAATAAAATATTAATAAAATATATTTTTTACTATTATTTTTATGTTAAGATTTAAAAAAGTTGAATTATTTATTATATTTTTATATGAGAATTTAAAAAAATTATAATAATTAAAATAAGAAGAGATAATAATTTTATGTAAACAAACGAACTTAGTATTTGGTCAACATATTAATGGAATTGCGTGTTGCTCTTGATGTGGAAAACTTGATCGATCCACGTCATGTACTTACAAAACTTGATTCAGAAAATCTTATCAATATTACTTTTTATCATGGAAGCCAAGTTATGTTTGTTTTACTTTTATAAGATCAGCGGGAATGAAGTTTCCGTGAAACTCCATACGATCCACGCTTTGAACGATGGAGAGAGAAATTAAGAGGTGTTGGTGCTGACTAGTGACCTGTACCGGTACTGCGTAATGCTTTTGGCGATTTCTTGGACTTGAAACTCCCCATGCCCACCCCCAAGCTATTCATGACAAGCCTCCAGTACGATATATGTATACCATTTCAACTTTTGGCCAATTTTCCAGTTCTTTTTTGAGGGATTTCTTGAGAGAATTAATGATGTTTTCATGAGATCAGGTCCCCACACAAATTAATTGGTTGATCTTTTTTGTTCAATCATAATATATATATATATATCTTTATATATAAAAAGTGTCTATCTAACGAAAATTCTTGTTTTAACAATTTTATTTTTTATTTTTTGTTTCCGTTAATTTTAACGCCATTTGTCAAATGTCCGTGAACTTTAATTTTCCCATCTGTCAGCCATCATCAATCTCGGTTAAAAATAAAAATAAAACCTCATACTCGAGATAATCAGCAACTATGCTCGAAAATGAGAGAAAAAGATAAATTTACATTGAAAGAACAAATAGTATATTTATTTCTGTTCTCTAAAAAAATTAGAAAAAAAAAATAAAAAAACTCTGCGTATTTCTTAGGTTCATGCATCTGCCTGGATAATAAAAAATTGTCATTAATTCGGTCGGCCTCAATCCATTCTACTCAATTGCCATTGAACCACAGAGAACAGAAAACGCTGCACAATAAAAGGATATGGAGTTAATTGGTCAATTACTAGCCTTTAAAGGCTTTTCCTTCTGCATATTACAGGTGATTTTCTGAAAAAAAAAAAGTTTTATTTCTTAATTTTATTTGTAATTTCTTTTTTTTTTCCCATTTATTTTATGTTTTGAGTATAGTATTTTCTGCTATTTTTTTTTTTCTTACTGCAGTGCTTATTAATTTTTGTGGGTTTCTTTTTAATGATTAATTTTCACGTCTGGTCGGTTAAGACTTTCAGAACTGGACATTTCTATTTCATCTTTCCAAGTGTAAGGTGATATTTATTTTGAAACTTTTTCTATATAAATTTTTTTCTAGATTTTTTTATTTATTATTATTTATTTCAATACCTCAGAATTCCAACAATTATACACAACACATTTTATTCTTCTGTTTTTTTTTTGGTGAATGGTTATTAAAGTGTTTTTTTTTTTTATATTTTTTATCTTCAGGTCTTTTCGTTGAGTAATAAACCCAAAGGAATTTTCTACTCAAACCCAGAATCTATAACACAAACTCAGAATACTTGCATCAAACTCAGAATCTATAACCCAATAAAACCTCTTAACACAAACCCTAAGAAAATATATTCTCGAGACTTAGAGAAAATATATAATTTGAGGCAGTTACCTCTCTTCGTTCCACTCTCTGATTACTCTCGATCTCTCCTTCATAAATGTGTCAAAAGAAAAAGTTGTAAGAGATCAGGTTTTATATATAGCATGTGAGTAAAGGATCGGACGGATAGAAGTCCCCATGCGTGTGTTTTATCTATATGAAACCGAACAGTGGATGTGGGCATAACTTGTGTTTTGTCTGGTGGAGTGGACGACGAGGATGACGTTGTGGAGTGATGATGCGGATTGTGATGCGTTAATATTATTTTTCTATTGGTTGAAACAACTTCACTTTTTGTTTGCATTTTAATGCGTTGTCCACACGTAGAGTCGGAAGGGGTATTTCCAATTTCAATCCAATTCCAATCCCAACTAATTTGGTGTGAATTGGTTAGATTAGTTATGTTTATATAAAAAATTTGATATGTTATACTTTTATCTCATGTAATAAGATCTTTTCATTTTCACGACTTAAATTTAAAAAAAAAAGAAAGCAATATAATATAATATTATTATATTATTATAAAATGCAATATAATAAAATAATAAAATGCAATATATAATATTATTGGTTGAGTGAATTTTATATATAATATTATATTGGATTTTATCTAATTGTATATATAATATTACTGAGTGAATCTTATTTTTATTTTTTATTTTATTCCAGCGCGAATCTTATTTTTATGAGCAATGCTGCACAACCTCCCCAACCTCTACACAATAATTTTTTTTTAAATTTTAAAATTTTTATATTTAATTGTGAAACAATAAAAATGAATTTATATTTTGGAAATTATATTTATATTTAAAAATTATTGATGGAAATCTATATGCATTTTTTTAATCTTAAAAATAATAATTTTACTAAACTAAGCAAACATGCTTAGCACGTTTACATAAATATTACATGATATTTATAACAAATGAAACTTCTATTTTTTCAAAAAATAAGGTTCTTTTAAGTTATTTATAAATTATTTATAAATTATAGTGATATGTTATTTATAATTATTTAACAAATGCATTGACATATTATTATCTAAATAATTATTTATAATTTATTTATATATCAGACTGTGTTAATTATTTATAAATTATATAAATATTACATCATTATTTAATTAACCGAAAGCATTAGGTCTTTAATAATAAAAAATTAGTTCTTAACAAAAATAAATAAATATAAACTAAGCAAACGTGCATTACACATTACTTTCACCTAGTATATATATAATATACATAAATTATAAAGAGAAATGATATTTGCAATCGTGGAGTCCGCAAGCACTGTTTAATTTCTTTAAAAAAAGTATATAAATACAGGACCTATATGAAGTAAGCAAATGCATATAATTAGCTAGTAGAAAATATTGCTTAATCAGTAGAAAAATTCTACTCGTCATCCTCACACCACACACCACACATAGTTTTTTTATTTTTTTTATTTTTCTCTTATCAAATAAGTGGTGCATATATGGATAATGAATAGAAAAAATCAATTAATTTTGAAAGAGTAAAAACCAAAAATTTTTAAAAAATAAAAATAAGTGTAGTGTATGAAAATCACGAAGAATAACAAAACTATTTCGTTAATGTAATAACAAAAACGCAAACGTCGCATATATATAGCTACATGCTACGTTATAGCCACGATCTATATATATCATATTGATCATGTGCAGTATGTCGTTAGTGTGTGTATATATATATATATATATATATATATTTATATATAATAAAAAAATCACATGAACTTGTCCTAAATCGACATCATGATCTCTTCTTCCTGTCTTTCTCCTAATTAATTAGCACTCATCCAAAAAAGCATCCTCGTCATATATAATTTTACTAAAATAAGCATATATATATATAGAGAGAGAGAGAGAGAGAGAGAGAGAGAGCGCTAATTAAGTCAAAAAACTTATGCTTTATTTGACAATAACCTCATGAGATTTTGAGTTTAAGCACATCTTTAAAAGGAAATTCACAGTTCTTTAATTAAAAGCAAGCTAGCTAACCATGGGATCGAGGGATCAGAAGTACCGTCCAACTTTTCATGAAGAATTCGTTTTGACTCTCTGCATTATTTCTACTTTCACATGGTTTATATATATGTGTTCATACGAAACCCTATATTTCCCTGTTGGTAGCTATATAATCATGGAGTTCCGCTTCTAAGCGGTCGGGCTGTTAGTAGAAGAAAAGCAGCCCGCCTTTCATCTGTTGCCACATCAAAAATCACACAATAATGTCACTACTCTCACTCGCATTGAATAACTTCATCTGCAGAAAACCTCCCCGACCAGGAATCTAATTCCTCCACTTTGCTCTGCTTTGCTTCATCTCTTTGCACTGCCGCCAGAAAACCTCCACAACGAGAAAATCTCAAAGTCAGGCGCCAGTCCAACGCCGATCGTCTGTTGCCTTCACGGATTTTGCACCACCGTCTCTCCTTCGCATCCCTCTCGCACGGTTACCCCTTCTCATGGCTTCAGTCCCATCGTTCCCTCTCCCTCTCGCATAGCTTTGCATAAGCAGTACAGAAAAATGATAACAGAAATTAAATAAACAGCACTAAGATATAAAAGGAGTCGGACTGTTGAAACATAAAGGCAACGGAGCCACAAAAATTGTCCATTCTCAGAAAACAATACCAGTTCCAAATAAACATACCAATTTGTGCACCTTCCTGCAATAGATTTACATATAAAAGCTGAGCTCAGATATTTAGTATGGAAATTATAGCTTTGCATAAACAGTACAGAAAAATGATAACAAAAATTAAATAAACAAGAAGTCTTGCAAATTCTCACAGGATGGGTTTAAAGAAACCCATTATTTAGACTACTCAAATATAGCACGCCATCTTCATAGATGCAGGAAACTATCTCAAATAGCTTACACAACGTGGGTTGAAAGGAATTCATTTATGGGTCTCTTAAGCATTATTATTATGAGGAAATCAATACAAGAGAGCATACCAAAGAGAGACGGAAGTGGGTCACCAGATCAAGAGTCGAGAGGGATGGGAGAGGGGACGAAACTGTGCGAGAGGGGACGAAGGGGCTGAGATGGTGGCAGAGGAATTGACTTCACTTCTATGCAGTGAGCAATCGATTTCGCGTGGGGGCAGATGAAAGGGACTGCTTCTAAGCTGAGAGTGTTTCTGGAAAAATCCATTTCGATGAACATTACTGAGTGGGAGCTACTGCGATGCACTCCATGATAGCTTTGGTGGAAAGCCAACGTGTCACTTTATCATTAGCAGGCTGTTAATTGGAGAAAAATGGATGGACCGGTTATAAGGTATTCTCATAATCATGACATGATAAATTTCAGGTCTTAATATAATTATATGATATATTTATATAGGTTTGAAAATCTTTAGGTTAAACAAGACAATTGATGCAACACTATATGAAAAAGGTTAATAACGATATAGAACAGTGCATCAACAATCAGCACTAGATACTATTTATTCCAATATTGATCTTTGTCTTTTCCATATGTTGTCTGTGCAACAGTTAATTTGGTTTAAACATAATTAATAATCTTATTGAAATTCTTGTTTGGGTTGCAATTATTAGCATATATTGTATATATTGTATTTAATTATCTACACTCACATGCACTATAAGTTAGAATACACTTTAGTTATTTTCTCCACCCAGTATATACAATTTTTGTACATATTATTCATTTAATAATGAATTGAGGTATATTCAGAAATCTCTCTCTCTCGGTTTCTATCTCTCTCGATTCTTCTCTTATCATGGTATCAGTTGCAAATCCCTAGCTGCTGTCATGACCGATTCTTCTCGCCCTCCACCCCCTTTTGCTCTTCCTCCTTCTGTGGATTATTCGAATCCCTACTACCTTCAGAGCGGAGATCATCCCTGCTCGATACTTGTTTCCCAACCCCTCACTAGGGATAATTTTCTCACGTGGAACCGATTCATGTCTATGGCACTCATTGCGAAAAATAAACTCTGTTTTGTTGATGGTGTTTTGCCCAAACCTACTGAGACCGATCCTATGTATCACACTTGGATTTGGTGCAATACAGTTGTTCTTTCTTGGTTGCTTAATGCTCTGTCCAAAGAAATCGCTTCCTCCGTTCTTTACATCGATTCTGCGGAAGAGATGTGGAATGATTTGAAGGAACGATTTGCACAGAGCAATCGACCTTGTATCTTCCAGATCCGGAAGGCTATTGCTTACTTGTTACAAGCCGATGCCTCTGTAAGTTCTTATTTTACACAATTGAAAAGTTTTTGGGAAGAAATGGTTCATTTTCGCCCTATGCCCCTTTGTTCTTGTGGCGCCATCAAACAGATTGTTGAATATCAACAAGAGGACTATGTCCTGCAATTTTTAATGGGACTTAATGAGTCTTATGCACATTTACGTAGTCAAATCTTACTTTCTCATCCATTTCCTCCGATTAACAAAGTGTTCTGCTTATCCTTTAATAGGAAAAGCAGCGAGAAATTTCTTCTGATTCTTTATCCTCTAATGAAGCTGTTGCTATGTTGACTAATCGTAATTCTGGTCAGATGAAGTTTTCTATTGTTGGATCGAGGACTGGTAAGCCATCAACTCCTTGTAAGGATCACCCTTACTGTACTCACTGTGGCCTCTTAGGTCATACCATTGACAAATGCTTTAAGATCTATGGTTATCCACCAGGATATAAAGCAAAGTCTTGAAACCCTAATTAGGCCACTGCCAATCCTGCCATTGCTAACCAATCTGTTCCTGATTCGGTTATGGTTCCACCTTTTCTCTTTTCCCCTGAGCAATGTCAACAACTTATTAATTTTCTGAACACTAAAACTAATATTTCATCCATGAATCAAGTAGGTACAATACCTCCTGATGTCACTAGCTCCACTACACCATCGACATATGCACCACCCCTCTCAGGTATGTCTTCAATATTCTCTTTTGTTGATTCACTTGCATTTCATTCACAATCTTGGATTCTTGATTCTGGGGCAAGTGATCATATGATTAGTTATCTTTCATTTTTTACATTACCACCAATTCCTGTTAATATCTCTGTAAAATTACCTAATGGTTCTTACATTCGAGTCACACACAAAGGCATGGTTAGACTCTCTGATTCTTTAGTCCTAGATAATGTTCTTTATGTTCCTACTTTTACATTCAATCTTGTCTCTGTTAACAAATTAACTTTTCAATTATCTTGTTTTCTCATTTTTTTACATGATCTTTGCTACATCCAGGACCTTTTCAATTGGAGGACGGTTGGAGTAGCTAAAATCTCTCAAGGTTTATATCATTGCATACTTCAAGCAGTTCTGTTTCTTGTAATTCAAATACTTTTCTAATTGTAATGCTGTTACAAACAATTCTTATATTTGGCATTGTCGTTTGGGCCATATTTCTGATTCTAGATTACATGCCTTAGCATCTGATATACCTTGTTCTACACATACAAATCATATTCATTGTGCTGTCTGTCCACTTGCTAAATAGAAACGTCTTTCTTTTCCTTTGAGTTCTTCTACTACTAGTTCTATTTTTGAACTAATTCATTGTGATATCTGGGAACTTTTCTCAACTACTTCTTATGATAGTTTCAGATTTTTCCTCACTATTGTAGATGATTACAGTCACTGTACTTGGATCTATTTGTTAAAATCTAAATTTGAAACATGATCATATTTACAATCCTTTTTCACTTTTGTGGAAACACAATTTAATACCAAAATAAAATCTGTCCGTACTTATAATAGTTTAGAATTTGATATGAAACAATTTTTTTCTAGTAAAGGGGTTATACATCAATATAATTGTGTATACACTCCTCAACAAAATGCTATTATTGAAAGAAAACATCAACATATTCTTAATGTTGCTAGATTTCTTCGTTTTCAATCCAATATTTCCTTACATTTTTGGAGTGATTGTATTCTCACTGCGCCTATCTTATTAATAGAATACCTACCCTTGTTTTAAACAACAAATCACCCTATAAAATACTTTTTGCTGTTAAACCTAAATATAATCACCTTAAAACTTTTGGTTGCCTTTGTTATGCTTCTTCTCTTGGCACTTCTCTATCACACAAATTTTCTGCCCAAGCTCAAGTTTGTGTCTTTCGTAGATATCCTCTGGCATAAAAGGATACAAACTTTATAATCTCCACACTCATAAAATTCTTATTTCTTGAGATGTCATATTTTATGAACACCTTTTCCCTTTTAAATCAAATTCTCCACATTATCACTTAACACTTGACACACATAATATTTCTCCTTCCATAGAACCTGTTTTACCCATCCTTCTTTCGGATGTTTCACTTCCATCTCCCTCTCATACCCCAACTTCTTCCCACCCCTTTCATAATTCCACTCAAAATACCACACAACCAGTCCCTCTCAGAAGATCTAGAAGAATTAGACAAACACCTAACTATTTACAGCATTATCATTGTTCCCTACTTTCCAATGCTAACATTACTCAATCTTCTCAAGTATTCTTTATCCTATCTCTTCTTATATGTCATATTCTAAATTTTCACCTTCTTATTAACATTTTTGTGCTTCTGTTGACTCTCTCTATGAATCACAATTCTTTCATCAAGCCATATCATACCCTCATTAGAGGGATGCCATGGCAGCTGAGATTACTGCTCTTGAAGAAAATAAAACTTGGATCCTCACTGAATTACCCCCTGGGCAGCAACCAATTGATTGTAAATGGGTTTACAAGTGTAAATTGAAATCTGATGACACTTTAGAAAGATATAAAGTTCGTTTGGCTGCAAAAGGATACACCCAATGTGAATGTATTGATTATTTTGATAATTTTTCACTTGTTGCAAAACTAACCACTGTTCGCTGTTTTCTTGCACTAGCTGCTATTAATAACTGGGAATTGCATCAATTGGATGTCCATAATGCATTTATTCATGGCACTTTTAGATGAAATTGTGTATATGAAGCTTCCTCCAGGTTTTTCTAAATCTGGAGATACTCGGGTTTGTAAGTTACTCAAATCTTTGTATGGCTTGAAACAAGCCTCTAGACAATGGTTCTCTAAATGTTCATCTACACTCATTGATTATGGTTTCATTCAATCAAAACCTAATTATTCTTTATTTACAAAATGTTCTGGTGCATCTTTTATTTTTCTGTTGGTTTATGTTGACGATATTGTTATTGCTTCTAATCATTCTCCATCTGTTACTGATCTTAAACATTTTTTCAATTTGCATGTCAAATTAAAAGACCTTGGCCTTTTGAAATATTTTTTGGGCCTGGAAGTTGCACGATCCACTAAGGGCATATCTCTTTCCAAAGAAAATATGCACTTGAAATTGTTTTTGATGCTGGTTTATTAGCTGCCAAGCCTATTGGCTTTCCAATGGATCCAAACCTTAGACTTTCTAAAACTGATTCTGGAGGTCCTTTACTTGATAATCCAGCCTCTTGTAGATGCTTAATTGGTCGTCTTCTTTACTTAACTCTTACTAGACTTGACTTATCTTTTTCTGTTGCAACATTGAGTCAATTCATGGACCAGCCTCGCCAGTCCCATTATGATGCAGCAGTTCGTGTTGTGAGATACATCAAGGCTACTGCAGGACAAAGTTTATTCTTCCCTAACAATTCTCACGTGCAGCTGAAAGGATTTTGTGACTCTGATTGGGCCACTTATCCAGATTCCAGACGCTTAGTTATTGGCTTTTGTATTTTTGTTGGAGATTCTTTAATCTCTTGGAAATCCAAAAAGCAAGTCACTGTTTCCCTCTCCTCTACAGAGGCTGAGTATCACTCTATGGCCTCAACCTGCTATGAACTCAAGTGGCTCATCTCTCTTTTCAGAGACTTTGGAGTCCAGTTTTCATCCCCATCAGTTCTTTACTATGACAGCCAAGCAACACTCCACATTGCTGCTAATCCAGTATTTCATGAACGCACTAAGCACATTGACATCGATTGCCACATTGTTCGAGATATGATTCAAACTAAAATCCTTGTAACGCTTCATATTGCTTCTGAACATCAATTAGTAGATTTCTTTACTAAACCATTAGTTTCAATTATATTTTGTAGTCTTTTGTGCAAGCTGGGTGTAATTAATCTTACCATTCCAGCTTGAGGGGGGCTATTAGCATATATTATATATATTGTATTTAATTACCTACATTCACGTGCACTATAAGTTAGAATACACTTTAGTTATTTTCTCCACCCAGTATATAAACTTTCTGTACATATTATTCATTTAATAATGAATTGAGGTATATTCAGAAATCTCTCTCTCTCTCTCTCGGTTTCTATCTCTCTCGATTCTTCTCTTATCAGGAATCATGACGAAGCAACTAATCAAGCTGTTACAAAACCTCTAATGGGCTTGACCG